>JALPQI010009790.1:0-36736 GCA_025490895.1 Thaumatotibia leucotreta | reverse complement strand
AGACATAAAAAAGAAGATTCATTGAATTGTAAACCTCCTCCTTTTCAAAGTCAGTTGAAAAACGGAACGAACTGACAAAATAATCTAGTTAATCATAATTATATTACATATAATTAAAGTTAGTAAGTACAGTCGAGTGCATTAATATATAGACACATTTGTAAGGGATCAGTATGGAGAAGTGTATATATATTAATGCCCTTGACTGTACAGTACGAGATTAAAAATAACGTCTGATTCTAGTTATGATGGCATTCTGAAATAAAATTCCGTATCCACTACGAACTGAGTTCATTCTATTTCAATTGACGACCTAACCGTCTGTCACATGCAGCTGTGGCCTAGTTCTATCGATATCATCTACGATTTCTATGATTTTCTCATAATAAGATTTTGTACAGGGTCTGAGATTGAAAATAGTCGGGTCTTGAAATTCCGGTTTCCGATTAATGTTCTCTGCCCTCTAGACCGTACCATACCATGACAAAAACAATTCTTTGTATTGAAAAGTATTAGACTATGCCCACTAGAACGTTCCGGCGCCGGCCAACAGTCTCATACTTTTCAATACAAAGAATAGTTTTTTGTCTGATACGTTCATGCTACGGTCATGCTATGGTACGGTCTAGTGGGCAGAGACCTTAAACATTAAATATACAACTAATCTCCATAGTTAAAAAAAAATACAACTCTTCCTATGGGTGTCGTAAATCTACTAAAGGATTGCAGTGTCATTAACCATTCATATATTGAAGATTGATTGTGGGTAGCAGCTCAAATAAATAAATATCATGGGACATCTTACACAAATCGACCTAGTCCCAGAAGTCCCACGGTAATCTCAATTAAAGCTTGTGATGTGGATACCAAGCGGCAATACGCATAGATAGATACATATAGATACTCGTACTTAAATACGGAAAGGATAATAATTTTGAGTGTCCGGTAATCGTAGTAAGCAACGAGCTATCGACTAATTTCTCCCCCACGAATCGAACGAAAAACACAGTAGGCTTATGATGGTACCTACCACGTCTAATCGTTTGTCGGCGTTGCTGTCACGTTCTAACAAGTATGCAAGTGCGAAAGCGACGCGTAGCACGATAAATAGATACAACGGGACCATCATAAGCTACCTGATCCCGTTTCAGTGCAAGTGACAGAAATATTTACAATTGATCGCTAGCTGTTCACACTAGCAGCGAGCCGATTACCTATAGCCTGTCCCACAGATGTCATATAAAATATACCATATATCAAGCAAACGTATCTACTTAGCGTGTCAAATGAACTCACTAAAATTTACTGAGTTTTCCGTCTTTAATCGCAGCTTGCAGCTTTCGGGCGTCAAATTTTGTAAGTTGAAGTGAACAAAAACATTAATAATGCCTCCTTAAGTAATATTAATTGCAACAACACAAAAAAATATGAATACTCAAGGGCCTGAGCCATATTTAAAATCATAGGCAAGTTACAACTTCAGTACAAAATCTGACACGCTCGGCCGCCGTACAAATGAATGAACTTGTTTCTTCTATCCAAATTTAATTCTGTGGTCTGTCCACTTCTTAAGACCAAGTTCCCTATACAAATACTATGGCAAACTGGACCTTACAAAAGTGTATAGGCTATCTATATATATAAAAGAAGAAGCTCCCTTATAAAGATGCACGCACAGCCTAAACCCCTGGTCCTATAGACTCCAAATTTGGCACGTAGGTTCCTTTTATGGTGTAGACGAGCACTAAGAAAGGATTTTACAAAATTCACCTTCTAAGGGGTTGAAATGGGGGTCCAAAGTTTGTATGGCGAAATAAGATTAGTTGAACTATTTGATCCGAAACTTCGCAAAAGTATTCTTTAAAGTAATTGAGTAAAGGTATGTTAAAGGTTTTTTGAAAATTTTACCCCCGGAAAAAGGTAAAAAGGGTGACGAAGTGAAAAAATCAAGTTGGGTATCGTTTCTATGGTTTATCGGGACGTAGATCACGAATACAATAACGATTTTTAATTTTAACGCGGCGGACGTGAAATACTATGTACACGGTTATGGTGTAATGGGGTAAAATTCGAAAAATATCAATATAATTTTATTATTTATCTTTTATCTATATATATAAAAGAAGAAGCTCCCTGATAAAGTTGCACGCACAGCCTAAACCCCTGGTCCTATAGACTCCAAATTTAGCACGTAGGTTCCTTTTATGGTGTAGACGAGCACTAAGAAAGGATTTTTTAAAATTCACCTTCTAAGGGGTTGAAATGGGGGTCCAAAGTTTGTATGGCGAAATAAGATTCCTATTTGAACTATTTGATCCGAAACGTCGCAAGAGTATTCTTTAAAGTAATTGAGTAAAGGAATGTTTAAGGTTTTTTGAAAATTCAACCCCTGAAAAAGTTAAAAAGGGTGACGAAGTGAAAGAATCAAGACGGGTATCGTTTTTATACTTTATCGAGTCGTAGATCACGAAAACAATAACGATTTTAAAATTTAACGCGGCGGACATGAAATACTATGTACACGGTTATGGTGTTATGGGGTAAATTTCGAAAAATATCAATATAGTTTTATTATTTATTTATATATAATGTTCATTTATGGTTCTAGAGATTCCAAATATAGTGCGTAGATTTCTTTGAGGGTGTAGGGAAGCTCTAAAAATGGTTAGGTCAAAATCCACTCCCTAGGGGGTGCGATAGGGGTCCAGGGTTTGTATGGCGAAACTTGATCAATTAAAATACCTATTGTGACTGTTCCAAGATATCGACTTATCGATATTTGTTTTTGTAACTGATCCAAGATATGGATTCATTAGTTTTCTTTTTTTTTGAAAATTTAGATTGAAGTTTTTCACGAATCACTGTGCGGCGCTTCATTGCAAAACTTAAATCGGGGGCGAATTGTAACTGATCCAAGATATGGATTCATTAGTTTTCTTTTTTTTGAGAATTTAGATTGAAGTTTTTCACGAATCACTGTACGGCGCTTCATTGCAAAACTTAAATCGGGGGCGAATTGTGACTGTTCCATGTTCATGTTTGAACAGTAAAATCACTTACATTTGTAGTTAGTTTTGTTATTCATCCATAATTTATAACAATTGCATTCTGACGACACTTTGGTGTGTAATAAATACATGATTATGTATTTTCATAATCCTGAAATAAATATTGTTCGTTCTATCGTCTCAATGGAAACTTTTAAATTAAACAAACAATAATATTTTGTTATGAAATATTAATGTTTGTTGATTACATATGACATCAATGACAAATGGGAACGTCATTTGTTGTTAAAGTCGTACCTCACCTTTCACGACATTGTATTGCGATAAATCTGATGCACATTTTTATTTTATTTATATTATATTATTCCATAAAATATTAAATTAATTTATAATAATTATCAACAATTTCTTTGTTGTAATTTGTTGTATTCAGTTTAATACGGGCTTTTCATATACATGTCTGGTTTCACATATTTTTATTTATCAAATTCAAATATTCAAAATTTATGAAAGCTTTCCGACATATTTTGTCATGAAATTTCTGTATAAAAAGCTGGAACTTTTGATTCCAAGGGTTCTTGCGTTTTGAGTTTAACTGCGAAAGGGCCTTCTGGCTTTTGGTTCTTGCGTTTTGGTCGCGAAAGGGTAAAGACCCTGTCTTTTCAGTGATGGAATCTGGAGGGCGAAGTTCTGCCCAAATTGTGTTGAAATTTTAGAATATATTTGTTTTAAAGAATTATTTTATTAGCTGGAAATTATGGTAAGTTAACCCGGTACATAATACATAACACGCACTATACACATGGGAATGGGTATTTATAACTTTAATTCTAAAGTAACGTTAAAATCTATATTCTCCAACGACGCATAAATCACAAAGCCTAATAATATAATTCAATTCTGGGCTGTTGTTAGTTAACTTGTTTTGGTTTTCTAGGTTCTCTAATTCTCTAGTGTGGGGGTGTCAAGCGATGCACTGTCTACTATTAAAGGTATTCAGTATAATATAAAAGTAACAATGATTCCGTCAAGTTGAGTTCGGTAGCCACAGACTGGTCCAAAGAGTTTTGGTCAGACTGTTTAAGGTCCAATTGCGAGGCGAAGCAGTGCATTGGGTCTTATAGAGCAGAAGGAACGCTCACCTTGGTTGATCATTCAGAGAGAATGAATGTATCAATTATCATTATTTTTAACAAAAGTGCTTGCTTTTCACTCTTTAACCCTGGAGAATTTGAGTATTAGCTGTAGCTAGGCTTAGTTTGGGGTTATACTGCAATACGATACGCGTATGAATACTTGGTGCTTCTTTTCATCTTTTCCCTTTGTTTGCATTGCAGTTAGGTTCCGAAGCACCGTAAACGTTTAGCTAGGAGTAGTGAGGAAGCCCAACTGACAGAGTTAACTCTACACTGGTTGGTTTAGCGTTGCCTCTTTACCCCACCCAAAATTGCTGGAACTGTTAATTTAGCTAGCAGATGTGTTAGGGTTAAAAACAATAAATTTGTTAGAAGTTCCAGTCAATTGACAGAGGTCACTTAGATGGTCGGGGATATTCCTCTCTGAGGAATTTTATTTTTATTGTTCCATTCTTCACATCATATATTTTATTATCTGTATTTACTTATCGTTCAACTAACCAATAAACTTCAATTTCAGTGCTTAATAATGTCAAAACTATCTATCTTAATATTCCCTCAAATTCAATAAAACAATGTCACGTTTTTCTTTCAGTAAATGTCGTTTTTCTTCATTATTACATGTTCAAATATCTGTTTGTTTTGTGTCCAAAGGTTTAGCTTGTTTCACATTAAAGAATTTCTGTTACTATACGGTTCACAACATAGGCGTCCTACCCTAGACTAGATGATCACTGGCCAATTTATAATTAACAATTTATAATTATTTAGTTTCATTTCTATTTAAGGAGGGGGGGGGGGTTGTTTACATACTTTAATGTGAAACAAGCTAAACCTTTGGACACAAAACAAACAGATATTTGAACATGTAATAATAAAGAAAAACGACATTTACTGAAAGGAAAACGTGACATTGTTTTATTGAATTTGAGGGAATATTAAGATAGATAGTTTTGACATTATTAAGCACTGAAATTGAAGTTTATTGGTTAGTTGAACGATAAGTAAATACAGATAATAAAATATATGATGTGAAGAATGGAACAATAAAAATAAAATTCCTCAGAGAGGAATATCCCCGACCATCTAAGTGACCTCTGTCAATTGACTGGAACTTCTAACAAATTTATTGTTTTTAACCCTAACACATCTGCTAGCTAAATTAACAGTTCCAGCAATTTTGGGTGGGGTAAAGAGGCAACGCTAAACCAACCAGTGTAGAGTTAACTCTGTCAGTTGGGCTTCCTCACTACTCCTAGCTAAACGTTTACGGTGCTTCGGAACCTAACTGCAATGCAAACAAAGGGAAAAGATGAAAAGAAGCACCAAGTATTCATACGCGTATCGTATTGCAGTATAACCCCAAACTAAGCCTAGCTACAGCTAATACTCAAATTCTCCAGGGTTAAAGAGTGAAAAGCAAGCACTTTTGTTAAAAATAATGATAATTGATACATTCATTCTCTCTGAATGATCAACCAAGGTGAGCGTTCCTTCTGCTCTATAAGACCCAATGCACTGCTTCGCCTCGCAATTGGACCTTAAACAGTCTGACCAAAACTCTTTGGACCAGTCTGTGGCTACCGAACTCAACTTGACGGAATCATTGTTACTTTTATATTATACTGAATACCTTTAATAGTAGACAGTGCATCGCTTGACACCCCCACACTAGAGAATTAGAGAACCTAGAAAACCAAAACAAGTTAACTAACAACAGCCCAGAATTGAATTATATTATTAGGCTTTGTGATTTATGCGTCGTTGGAGAATATAGATTTTAACGTTACTTTAGAATTAAAGTTATAAATACCCATTCCCATGTGTATAGTGCGTGTTATGTATTATGTACCGGGTTAGCTTACCATAATTTCCAGCTAATAAAATAATTCTTTAAAACAAATATATTCTAAAATTTCAACACGATTTGGGCAGAACTTCGCCCTCCAGATTCCATCACTGAAAAGACAGGGTCTTTACCCTTTCGCGACCAAAACGCAAGAACCAAAAGCCAGAAGGCCCTTTCGCAGTTAAACTCAAAACGCAAGAACCCTTGGAATCAAAAGTTCCAGCTTTTTATACAGAAATTTCATGACAAAATATGTCGGAAAGCTTTCATAAATTTTGAATATTTGAATTTGATAAATAAAAATATGTGAAACCAGACATGTATATGAAAAGCCCGTATTAAACTGAATACAACAAATTACAACAAAGAAATTGTTGATAATTATTATAAATTAATTTAATATTTTATGGAATAATATAATATAAATAAAATAAAAATGTGCATCAGATTTATCGCAATACAATGTCGTGGAAGGTGAGGTACGACTTTAACAACAAATGACGTTCCCATTTGTCATTAATGTCATATGTAATCAACAAACATTAATATTTCATAACAAAATATTATTGTTTGTTTAATTTAAAAGTTTCCATTGAGACGATAGAACGAACAATATTTATTTCAGGATTATGAAAATACATAATCATGTATTTATTACACACCAAAGTGTCGTCAGAATGCAATTGTTATAAATTATGGATGAATAACAAAACTAACTACAAATGTAAGTGATTTTACTGTTCAAACATGAACATGGAACAGTCACACTATTTCATCCCAAATTTCACAGGAGTATCCCTAAACATAAATGAGTAAAGACGTGTTTTAAGTTTTTGAGAAATCAATCCTTGAATGTTGTAAAAAGGGCAAACAGTAAAAATCAACATGGATATCGATTCCACGGTTTATCAAGTCATTGTTCACGAAAACAATAACGATTTTAAAATCTAACAAGGCGGACGTGTAACACCGCTTACCCTGTTATGGGATGGAATTTGATAATCTATCTATCTATATACATAAAAGAAGAAGCTCCCTGACAAAGATCCACGCACAGCCTAAACCCCTGGTCCTGGAGATAATAAAGTTCTTCATATGGAATTTTAAGTCAAAATTGCAAGAAAAGTTCGCCATCTTGAATTTAGGCATTAAGTTTAATACGACCGTGATAAAAATTTATAAAACGCAGCCGAACCACGGGTAAAAGCACCATCCGCCACACTTAAATCGGTTAAGGCAAACGTGCGATAATCGCGGGAAAACATTAACACGCAGTGAATAGATGTTAGTACGCGGGCGAAGCCGCGGGTAACTGCTAGTACAGTAATATTCTAAGAGAATTCTCTACCCCGCGGTGAAAATACCTGCCAATCGCTACTCGCTCGTCCATCGCCATTGGCATTGGTGGGACCAGTGGCTAAGGGTCTTCAAACGTATATTTGTGCAGGAACAACTTGTCCCTAATGCGATACAAATGGCGCCGCCAGTATAGCTAATGGCGGGCATCAATCTTGGCCCTATCGATGTTGTCTCATATTATTTCGCTTTCAACGTCTTCCGATTTTATACAATATCGAATGACAGGGTGAGATCCTGGCTTTGGTCTTTCAGTTTATGGTTGCACCTAAAATTAGCTTCAAATTGTTTTTCTCAAACATGCAATGAAATATTGTCTTTACGATCCTTAAAATAGACTCGGAAGTATCGCTTTTAGGGCGCAGTAGCTCACTGGGAGCAGGCCACCTAGACCTGCGAAGTAACTTTTTTTTATTTCGACAACATTCTAATTTTTTTTTAAATTTTGTTATGTTTGAGAAAAGCACTATACATGCCTCGGTGTGAAAACGGATTCCCGGCCTCGTTACCTATCCGGCCTCGCTCACACGCTCGCTCGGCCGTATATAATAACTTGGCCGGAAATTCTCATTTTCCCAGCCTCTGGTGTAATGTAGGTACTATTATTATACCGGGTGGAACGGAACAACGATCCTTCTCGCTACGACCGAGTCTACCAACCATTATGATGAACTTTCAGTATGGGACCAACATACGAAAACGTACATGGAAAATTGGCTTTCCCATACTATTGAACTCTAACTTATCTTATTACTCACTTTGTACATTCGAGTTCATAAATTATAAGCAAATCCAAGGCTTCAAAAATAAATTAACATTGAAAAGTACATACGATGTTGGTACTATACTGAAAGTTCATCGTAATGGTTGGTAGACTCGGTCGGTGGCGGGAAGGATTGTCGCTCCGTGCCACCCAGTATACGTTTATTTGATCACTATTACAACTCAATTGCACACAAAAAAGAAAACAAAACAATTGTACATTTTACGAATCAAAAATTTTAAATAACATTAAGTATCTGTGTATCTTTGCTTCAGGAAGGATTACTAGTAGATTGCCAAACGAAACTAAATGATTAGATATTATGAAAAATCTTTCTAATTCATTTCAATTATGAATCGTTCAATTCGTCGAAATTCTTAAATCTAATATAAGTATTATATAAAAGCTAGATTTGGCCACCATAAACCCCAGACGTAATAAACCCTGCCTGTTTTTATCAATCCTAATACTAAATAACGTTGTTATTTTATTTTAATTATTTTTTATTCCTATTTAAAAATTAATGTATCTACAATCTGACAATTTATGATTAATACCTACTATATAAATTAATATGAATACTAAACGTTATCATTCTTTCCACCATCATAGTGGACACATTACTGCGATCGCCAATCCGCTTGCCCAGCGTGGCGATTATGGGCATTTACCTCCTAATGCGTCTATACGCATAGTTAATAGGAGAGGCCTACGTCCAGTAGTGGACTAACATAGGCTGATGAGGATGATGATGATGATGAATCGTTCATAATTGAAATAATCAATTTTCTTAAGTCAAATATAGGAAAACTACTTTTGGTCTCCATAAACCCTTGACTCATTATATTCTGTCTCTTTTTGCCAACTCTGATACTAAACGTTCTCATTCTTTCCAGAAACAAGCCATGCTGGTTCGCCAACTAGAAGAAGAACTGAGACTGCGCATGCGACAACCCGCGCCGGAGCTTCAACAACAACTAGAAGCGCTGTTTGCCGAGAATGAACACCTGCAGAGGGAGATAGCGATATTAAGGGACACCATTAAGGTGAGGGAGACCACTAGTATTTTAGAACTCCGACTACAAATTGGTTTGTAACAGCTGCAAGTGGCAGACTAGCACTTGCAGAGGGAGATAGCAATATTAGGGGACACCATTAAGGTGAGGGAGACAACTAGTATTTTGGAACTCCGACTACAAATTAGTTTGTAACAGCTGCAAGAGTGAGACTAGCACCTGCAGAGGGAGATGGCGATATTAAGGGACACCATTAAGGTGAGGGAGACAAGTAGTGTTGTAGAACTCCGACTACAAATTGGTTTGTAACAGCTGCAAGTGTGAGACTAGCACCTGCAAAGCGATATTAAGGGACCCTTAAGGTGAGTGAGAACTTACAATTTGCATACGGCTGAGCTTTAATAATAACTGGAACTGCTATTTTCAGAAATAAACTTCTGCAGAAGGCTATTCTTCTTTTTTTACTTCGAGTTTCGTTCTTGTCGGAAGAATGTTGGGAGTAATAAAATTGCAATTCATTCCTCAGTTCCGTCAATATTTAGACCTCTTGAGAGTCTTGAGGCATCTCAACTGGATTTAAAGTACAGTACAGTAGCCACTCTGATCCTGAATGACCTGAATTGAGAATGATAATTTTAGGTTTTTTTTTTTCAATTTAATCCATTCGATACGCTGGACACTTACGCTGAAGTCCAGTGTACCTATCGAAAAGGTACTGTATAAATACAGGACAGTAATTAAACCTGCTGAGAACATATTCGATATCTGAAATTTCCGGTCGTTACTAGAAAAGCAGAAGTTACTAGGTAAAGTGAACATTTTTACAATGTGATAAAATCCGCTTAATCCGTTCTAATCCTTCTTCACCAGGAACTCGAGCTAAGGATCGAAACCCAGAAGCAGACACTGCAAGCCAGAGATGAGAGTATTAAGAAGCTTCTAGAAATGCTCCAGAACAAGGGGATGGGTACGTTCTTACACGGTACACGATCTTGTTTACTAAAGAATGAGTAGCACATAGCACCGGGCCAGTAGCCTTGTGTCACAGACTGAATAAATAGGGAAACAGCTTCATATAATGTCACTAAGAAAATACACCAACCTATGATCGTGGCAGGGCCGCCATGTAAGTGCAGCATATTGCACTGGCTTAGAGCCTCAGATGGTTTTCAGTAATATTTGAGTTAGGTTATAAGAAGTTGTTGCTCTATTATCTGTGCTTGTGTGTTGCACGTGCCAGTAACGGCGATGCAATGTTTGTTTTTAGAACTCCAACCAAAATCTGGACGTTAGACTTGTACCCCCAAAAATCGCACGAATGCCTACACTAAGTAGTAAATATTAGACACTATACTCGTAAATCGAATAAATGGGCCATAGATATTTATGTGTAGAAGCTTTACTTAGTTTTAGGGTTTACTGGAGTTAAAACTCCCTTTTTCTGGTTTTTGTTTTTTTAATAAGTGTAAATAGTTGTTAAATAGTAATAAAGAAATAAGTGTCTTCAATGTTCCATATAAATTGTATAACCATTCATACAATATTAGCAGGAAATTTTAGAACATCAGCATTATAACTATAAAATTGACGTTGTGCAACACGTTCGTCACATATTCTGAAAGGTTAGTTTGCTACTTACCTACTAGGCATAGACAAATTAGACAACGCCGTTAAAACTTTTTACATATATTTTAAATCTTAAAACAATTCTTGCGTTTTTATTTTAATCACGTGCACTTTGGTTATGAATATCTATTTAAAGAACAACGCCACTTCCTTGAAAACAACCTTCAGCATAAAATTCACTACTTGCACTTACCTTTTCGACACGGCTTACCTCAGATTGTAGGCGCCCCTACTCACACATCTAGTTAAGAGAGATTATTTAGTATAATCAGTACAGTAACCAAGTGGTATATTCCACGATACTTGTCATTTGATCTATAGCTCTTTTTGTGATTAACGTAACGTACACAGGATATACACACACTCTTATAGTTTATATTGAAAGTATTGATACAGACATATAAGTGTATGTAGCAATTTCAAAGGCTCACGGTAAAAGATTCCCCGGAACGGGGAAGGCAATGAATATTATGTTACGGAAATATTAAAACAACATTATGTTACTCCAGATACTCAACAGCCGTGTATAAAGGGCAAACAAGCCAAATTACTGAAATCAGAATCAATATAACAATATCAAGATGTTGATGTTACACCATTTAATTCTCTTTTACTTACTTGATTCAACATTGATGTAAAGTGTCGTGTAGCTAAATTAATTTGAAATGTAAAACTGATCTCGTATTTAATATCCCGCTTTTCGCTTTAGTCTGCTTTCTCAGAGTTGCATATAACCCGCTCATAACTTTCAGGTAAAGAGGAAGAGCGGCAGATGTTCCAACAGATGCAGGCCATGGCTCAGAAGCAGGTAATTATCACAGCCTTCTGAATGTAGCATGCGTACGTAAGCTTTCCAATCTTCGCAAAAAGTTTAGGGACCACCGTTCGGCATCGACTTCGCGAGACGCTGGCATCAGCCGTGATGGAAGAGAGATTTGTGTTCGAATATAAAATGACAATTCCCACTGTGGTTTTATGTAGACTTATATCTTACTCTTTGAAAGTTGCGTTGTTATTTTATTGAAAAGTTGTGCAATAAATGACTTTTCTTTAGAATGTGATGCTCAAAGCAACGGTGTTGTGAAAAGCAAGATTAAGGTATTGTCGCTCCTGCTGCCATCGTCCCGTACCAAGTCGTAGCCGAACTGATAGGATGCATCGAAATTCAAATATTGAAACGGAAAGAAAACCTTTGCTATTTAGGAAACCAGATTTGAATATGGCACCACTTTATTGATTTTTTGAACTGATGCCGTAAATACCTTAGCTCGGTCCTGTTCCGTATTAAACCGTATCTTGGGAAGCTTGCTCTCTTACGATAAAAATCTGTACCGTTTGTCAGTTACCAAGTATATTGTGCACGTCACTCTGCTTTCTTATTTGTATGTTAGTATTTTGAATCACTTGGGCGTTTTATTTTGTGATACCTTTATCAACGTCACAATTTCTGTTAGAATTGCTCTTGATAGTTTCATTTCATTCATTTTGACTCGCCAATGTGTCGCGACGCCTTTCTGTTCGTCCACTTCGTGGCTTCATTCGATTCTTGCTTTCTCTTCACTCTCCACGTTTCAAAGCCTTTCTGTGACACTGTCCAGCTTGTCCCTGAGCACACGTCCCTGTCCAGACACCTCGACGATACAAAAACAGTTTTCAAAATCAAAAAAATTACCTATGAATTCGGCCATAACACAAAAGAAAGCGACACGAACACAACTGAACCACGACATTGCATGTTTAGCAGCTCATTGTTCCCGCCACATGAACCTTAGAAGACCGTCTCGTGTAATTTTGATTGGGCATTCAGTTTGAGCAATCATTATTAGAAGCGATAAAGTGTGTCCGAGCCGCCTACCGTTGGGGCTGCGTCCTCGGATCGCGCGGTCTCGGCGGCGCAGCCCCACCGGGCCGCGGAGCCTTGCAGCGCGGCGGCGGCGGCTGACGGTCCTCGGCTGCCGGCAGGAGCTCAAGGCGACGGCGGACACGCTGCGGGCGCTGCAGGCGCAGCTGGAGCGCGCGCTGGCGGCGGCCGGGCTGCCCGGCGGCAGCGCCGGCGCCACGCTCACCGCCGTGCTCGAGACCAAAGAGGCGCGCATCGCGACCCTCGAGCGCCAGGTCGCGCTGCTCGAGAGCGAGCTGGCCGCGCTCGGCTCGCCGCCGCCGCCCTCGCTCGCGCCCTCGCACGCTTCGCTGTACGATAAAATCGAGCCTCCGTTCAAGCGCCAAGTAAGTTTTCTGCTGAACGACGTGCGCGTGATGAAGGACGGGCGCACGAGCGCGCCGCCCGTGCCGGCGCCGCCGCGCCTGCGCCTGGCCCCCGCGCCGGCGCCGGGCGCGCGCCTCGGCGCCTCGTCGGCGTCGGCGTTCGCGCGCCGCTCGCCCTACTATAGCGCCACCACGCTGTGACTGCGACCGAAACGTGTCAATTTCTCGCTTTAACGAACTTAGCCGAGTCGCCGCCGACGACTGTGTTGAACCGTTATATTTTTATGTAAAGACTTGTTCGTTGTTAAAGCTATTTTTATTAAAATAAGACGAATTATATTCTTGAATAAAATCTAATCGATTAAAATTATTTTTGTTAAGACTAGGGCCTTAGATGCGATATTTATATTATAGATGTACGTAATGTATGGTTAGGCGAAATGTGAGATCGATTACGTTAACACCAATTTGGCAATTTAGTGAAAGACTGTTATTAAAAATAAAGACTGTTGTGGTCGAATGCATCGAATGAGACCTTCGAGTAAATGTTCTGTGCGATCCCTGAGATTATCATTTGGTCATGTTGTGCTTTCGGTGTTGGAGCGTCATCCGCCGCTTAGTCCCGGCCACCCGCATAGAACCTCTCACGACCTGACATCTCATGTAGATCATGTCATCGTGTCTCACGGTAGATAAATGTATCACAACGTAGGCGCCCGAGCATCTACCTCCAGTCGGACCTGGAAAGCTTTCTACCCTCATGCGATTCCATTTGTACTTTTAGAATAGAAAGTTTTCCAGCTGTCCAATTTCCTAATCGAGTGACCGGTGCGATTTTAAATTTACAGTCTTAGAGTTAAAATGTAATGCATGTCGATACGAGCGTATGAGGTACTTAATATTAATCAAAGTCTTCCACGCGCGCGAAGAAGCTTGCGCCGCTTACCATCGATCTAACATCACTAACCGTTTCTGAATCAGTATTAGTAGATTAAACATCAGTATCATTTCTGCCATCACTTTTGCCTCAGTAGATAGAACTTTTTATTCTTTGTCGTTTGTACTAATGTTGTTGACGGATTCTATGACGAATTTGGGGTGGATGATCAACTAGTTGGATGAGTTCCGGCTGGAGATCCAGCGGCGCGACCAGGAGATCCTGGCGATGGCGGCGAAGATGAAGGCTCTGGAGGAGCAGCACCAGGACTATCAGCGCCACATCGCCGTGCTCAAGGAGTCCCTGTGCGCCAAGGAGGAGCACTACAGCATGTTGCAGACTGACGTGAGAATGTTGAACTTTAGCTTACGGCGAGGCCAACACACTACTGCCAACTTACTATTACGGATGACACTTAGGTTTAGTTTAAAATTGACACGAAACATAACCTTCAGGAGAGATAGCCACTGAAGAGATATTCCATTATTTAATAATAGTATAAAGCGGTACTTAGCTCTTCTGGTAATTTCCATTGATGTGTCGTGGTCAAGCCGTAAGGCACGAGCGAGAAACTTTAATTCTTTGATAACAGTCCCCAAGTAAATATCTTCTTCTAAGATGGTAAAAACTATCTAAAAATAGTTCCTAAACTTGCAGCAGTACTTGCAAAGTTGGTAACGCGGTACATTCTAAACATAAGAATGTGTCCCAAAAAAGGGTCATCGATTTGCGTGATTGAAGTCTTTCGCTCAAATAGTATATGTAGTTTAAGTATTGAGGTCCCAGAATTTAGTTTTATAAAGATTAGATAAGGCCTAAGTTAGGTTAGGTCATGCCGTGCAGAGTAGTGGCGAGGTAATTGAAAATTAAAGAAATGTAATGCAGATTAGCTTTAACGTGCGATAAGTTAAACACCATGTTGGACGGACTTTCTAGTGCACGCAAACATTTGTTCGTTTAAGATAATAGTGCGTATTTATGGTAGTCGCGGTCTTAGGATTGAAGATTCCTTGTACAATCCGTCCATCTGCTTTGCCACTTATCTGTCACACTATTGGTTAAAATATTAGGAAGTACTTAGCAAAACCTTTAAACAAGGAAGCGACAGAACCAGGTGTTAGTCAACCGCACGCACATTAAAATAATTTCAACTTCGCCGAGTTTTATTCATGTGGAGAAAAATAATGCATTAATATTATTGTAACCGTCGAACTATAAAGATACCTTTGCTATCATGCTGCTTGAAGACTTTTGTCTGAAGTGTCTTGATAAAATAGTGGCAAACAATATTTATTATTACGAATACATAATAAGGGGAAGTCCATTTATCACATCACCACGATGTCATTTAGGATGCTTGCTCTGATATGAGGGACTGGGCGATATCCACATCTCTCTCCAACCCAATATTAATTTCATTAATATTCCCCACTAATAACGATCCTCACAATTACGAGAAATCCAATTTTAATCTTTTAGGATTATATTTTTTTAACCCATAAAGTTATACATCAAGAAAGGAATATTTTAGTACTGCTTTTCGGGTCTGAATCTGTAGAAAAAATATTCAAAAACGAGCATATTCATAAAGATTGGGTATCGCCCATGAGCCTCAGTCCACCTTTCATCCTCCAATATTAATCAGACCGTAACATGTTCTCAGGTAGAAGAGCTGAAGGCTCGGCTTGACGAGAAGAGCCGCCTGGTAGAGAAGAAGACGGCAGCAGCATTGAGCGCTGCGCACGAGTTGGCGGAGTTGCGAGACCACTCCGAGATAAAAGATCGCAAGATCAACGTGCTGCAGCGAAAGGTACCTTGGTGCTCCTGTGATCAGTGCAAACTTCGAAATTCGTAAAATTCGAGGATTTGTCTCTGTCATTTCAACAAACGTGTAATTAGACTGACTGATACTAGTGGCCACTCCAGCCAGCAGTTCTGCTGCAAGGACTCTGAAGAGGTGACTACGAGAGGGAGGAAGTGTTAGAGCAAATTGGCATAAGGTGTTCGCAAGACCGTCCTGCCTTACTATAAGTGGTACCGAATCGATGGTGAATGTCAGTTTTACACCACACCAACTAAACCTTAAACACAGAGATAAATTCTCGGATTTCGAAGTTCGCTGTAGGCCTGTAAGCTACGTCAGACAGGCTTGCTTAGATCCTAGACAGTGACCTCGCAAAGTTTAGGAAAACAAACGTTGTAGAATGTACGCAGCCAAACTGCGTGCTTGGCGCCTTGCAAATTGGTTAGCGTGTAAACAAATCGTTGGTTTTCATTGCGAGGCGCAAGGCATTTTAAAATACAAGCCACTTAACTCTGGGAAGTAATCATAAGAAAATCGCCTGCCTTTGAGTTCGTAACCTTAAAATGCGAATGGTGACTGACTGATTGGTGGAGATACTGCGATGAATGTTATATTATTATGAATGATCTCATGGTGAAAACAATTAAGTAAAGGAGTTAATAATATATTCTTGTATGAATGGTATAATATTTTGCATTGTCGAATTAACAGTTTACATGTAGGTATACGGCCTGATAGATGGTGAAAATACTGGAAATAGTGGGCCGAATGTTATGTGGTGAAGGATCTCATGGTATCGTTTGAGGAATGTATTACACACTTTTATATGGATGGTATCATCACTGTCAACCATAATAAACCTCAAAATGTGGAACGAATGCATTTGAATGGGTTCCAACATTGTAGAAACTAGATTTATCATGTACTTATTATTTGTATATTTATATTAAGTATTCTAACGTCAATTACACTTTTTTAATGTAGCTACTTTATCGTTCGTTATTTTATTTTTATTTATTTCCTCTAGCTTGACTTCAGCACATTCCGTTTAATATGATAAAATGAAAGAATATTTATTCTGCCTATGATAATAAGCCAGTATCAGAAGATTTACCTACCGGCTTCTATTGCCTCCCTTCCAACACAAAATTGACAGATTTATGTAATCTACAAACGATTATCAAAATTTGTGTAATGTCTATGAATATCATTGCTTATGAATATCGGCATTTGTCTATAACAAAACTGGTCATCCGACAAAAAATGGAGAATTGAATTCAGACAACCGTTCCAGATACAACAATATTACGTTATGCACATGCACTCCCGTCGAGCGGACATCAAACGAGCGCCGTTGCACTAATATGCATATGCATATATTTACTGTGATATACAGCCGCGGTCAGCAGACCCTGATAAATAGGTTTCATTAGGGATGTATTCTCTACGGGAACTAAGTGAGCTCTCGCAATACCAGGTTTATCCTTGTATAAATGTTTACCACGTTTATTTAATCATATAGCTTGTCTTCAAACAAACCACAAGCTATTTAAATTCTGTATTCATGGTTTCTAAGTTGCATCATGGATTAACCTCTCCCTGAAAACCCATGCATAAGGGTGCGGCTACACTGACGCGGAGCGGAGCGGAGCTGTGGGAGCTCGGCCAATGAGACCGCATCACAGTGTTTCGAATTTTGAATTTGAAGAATGTAATTGGTCAATTTTGCACAGCTCCGCTCCGCTCCGCGTCAGTGGAGCCGCGCCCTTAGGGGTGTTTTACTATACGCGCCACGCTAGGTAGGCTAGCCTTCTACCCCATGGTCGTGGGTGATGATAGTCCATAGAAGATCTTGTCTGGCCAATGGGTCAACGCAAATATCAATTGGAAATTAGATCATTATTATCTTCCAATAAAGCTCTCGCATATATTATCTTTAAATATGTTCCATGTTCCCAAATTTATCCCAGCGATTCTTCTCAGTAGAAATTATACAATGTATCGGTATATGATTTACACAAAAGATCCCAATGGGTCGAAGTGTATCCGTAAGGGCCCCACCAATAAGATAAGATAAGATCGGTATATGATAATATTCATAATGTAAACCTGCCACACGGGTACAATACTGATTCTAAAACTTTCCTCTTGAATCAGTATCTACGAGTATAGAAAAAAATCGTAACAAAATCCGTTGCGTAGGTTTAGAGATCAGTCTGTATCAGTCCACTGCTGGACACAGGCCTCTCACATGGCACGTCAGCTCGATCTTGACCTTTCCTCCTCCAATGACTGCCCGCCACTTGCCCGTCCCGCTCGTACCAATCGCACCTGGACCAATACGCGAGTATACGTGTTTTCAGGAATTGGTGTGAGACAGATGCAGCTAACCCTTAAAATGGCTACTTAAAAAAAACGTGCGTTCTAGCCTCCTTAGGGTGCGACTTCACAGACACTGACGCCGCGGCCACGACATCGGTCTAAGGCGACCGGCTTAGCGGAAAACGTATGGTGCTCCCTCTTGTACCAATATCGGCATCCCGCTCCAACTCATGGATTCGCTCGCCGCTGGTCGCCTTAGACCAATGTCGTGGACGGGCCGTGAGCGGGGCGGAGCTGTAGGAGCTCGGCCAATGAGACCGCATCACAGTGTTTCGAATTATGAAAGTTGAAGAATGTAACTGGTCAATTTTGCACAGCACCGCTCCGCTCCACGTCAGTGGAGCCGCACCCTAAAGGTCGAAAAATATGTACATTGCCAATGTAAGGGCTCACGCCGCCAGTTCGTGGTATTGGTATGCTTAGTTCACTATGACTGTGTAGCGTAGCGTCACTGGCATCTTAGTGCCGCAATGCGTTATCGATATATCACGGCACGGGTCTCGAGAAGTAACTATCTACAGTGTAACTTTCGTTTTATGATTTACCCGTCCGCTCCAATTTTTTTTTATAATAATATGGTGATAAATACAATTTTACATATTTGTCTTATGATCATAAGTAATCTTAACATATAAATATAAATCATTTCGCTTTTAACGCGTCGAAAGTGACTTGGAAAAAAGGAATGATATTTTTCATTAGCCTTCAGAAAGGAAAGTTATAAAAGTCATTCATAAGTGTTGGTATAAAAGGTAGTTCTAAAAGTTACGCGTATAACCGTACGAATCATGTCGGCATAATCCTAAAAAAATACTATGCTGGTGCATACTTAGCGATTAGACTGCCAAAGTGGAACCATAAAGGTATCTTTTTTTACATTTCGCTGGCTGTGTAACTTAACCTCGTATAATGGCGTACGAGGTTCTGTAATAATAATAAATTATGTTTCTGTACAAAATATTACATTTCATATACGAGGTGAAGTCATACACCCTAGACACGAGGTTGATTCACACAATCATCGATTTATTTAATAGTACCTAAAAATCAAATAATTACGATTTCGGCTGGAAAAACACAATCACGTTTTAATCTTGATTGATAGGTCTAAAAATCTTAAAATCTTCAATAGAAATAAAAGACAGTTTCTCAACGAAATGCTAATTCAAAAATACTTTTCTTTGAGATAAGAGACTCAGATTTTATTACGATAAAATTTACCTCGTAAAGTCTTTTAGCAATTTTAATCTTCAAAATTACGAAAGTGCTTCGTCCAATTTAACGACACCGTACAGTTTTATCTCAATTCCTATCACGCTTGAAGATATTTCCGTTACTTAGCAAATTTTATTTTTATGTAAGCTAGTACCTTTTTCAGTTGAGTTTTTAGTTATGTATCCTGTGGAGTCTTGTGCTTGTTTTTATTTCAAGGTATGTTTTATTTTCTTTTTTGTGTTCTTATTTTCGTATTATCATGTCATGATGTTTAAGAATTATTTGAACGAGCTACATCATTACCTATTCATATGATATTAAGGAAAGTTCAATAAGAGGGCACATCAATACCCAAAGCTTTAATACGTTATTAGCTGCTCATTGAATATGAATAGGCACGAATTTGACGTTACACATATTTTCAGATTGAGAACCTTGAAGACTTGTTGAAAGAAAAAGACAATCAAGTAGACATGGCAAGAGCTAGGCTCAATGCAATGCAAGCGCATCACTGCTCTTCTGAAGGTGCACTATCTTCCCTTGAAGAAGTTATAGGAGACAAAGAGAAACAAATACAACAACTCCGGGAACAACGAGACAGGGCAGAACACGAGAAGAACGAAGAGCGGGAGCTGCATGAGAGAGAAATAGCAGATTATAAAATGAAACTACACGCTCTTGAAAGCGAAGTAGAAAAGTTGGGAGCCAGACTTGAGAGAGCTCAAGCCGAAAAAGACAGGTTGGAAGCTAAATTAGAAAGCTCACAATCAGAACTAGGAAAATCTAAAGCAGAGTTAGATAAGGCTGCTAGCGAGGTAGGAAGATCGGGAGCTGACTGGGAAGCAGCGAAACAACGCTTAGCCAGACTCGAGCTTGAAAACGAACGACTTAAACACGAGCTAGAACGTTCACAGACAACTTTCGGCAGAAGCACATTAACAACATCCCAGGAGTTGGACAGAGTGCAAGAAAAAGCGGATAAGAATGCCGCAGAGCTGAGGCGTACTCTTGCGGAGTTGAGAGTGACCCAGGCAGACGCGGAAAGAGCACATTCCGAGGCTTCTGGTCTGCAAGACAAGCTCGAAAAGAGTCAGGGCGAGGTGTACCGTCTGAAGGCCAAGCTTGAAAATGCACAAACTGAACAAGACAGCCTGAAAGAGGAATATGATCGGTAAGTGTTTTTTTTGTATTTTTCTCCCCATTTATATAAAGTTCCTAAGCGCGTTTCCATTTTATTTTATGATGAGATCAGCGTAAATATTTAGCTCATGTGTGGAGAAAATGAGCGGTTTTGCTAGAGCTCATTAAGGCAAATGGTTTCATTTTCTAAATAGAACACATTATTCTTAGTAATGTTAGCCGAGATGCGATATACTTGCGGTATTATGAAACGTTAAGAGATTACGATTATTTATTTTTTAACGATAAGAACCTGCATCGAAGGTTAAGCAACGGATACAGTAATTACCTTCGATTTTTATATTAATACACTTACCCATTCAAAGTAAAACGAAAGTAAAGTAAACGACATATAAACACAACTTACTGAGAGCCAATTTAAAAATTCCAAAATGCCATTGTGAAGCTCGACGTTCTTTATACATTATATGCATGATTTCTCATGAAAATCGACAAATAGCGTCGCCATGTAGAAGTAGGTGCTTTCGTGACTAATAGCCGGTTTCCCTGCTGGGAATACCGAAAATTCATGTCCCTCGCAACACGAGTAATGAAGTGCAAACTGTGCCCCCGTTCACGAGCTTTTAGCTTTATTGGAGACTTCTGTTTCAATTCTGATTATTGAGCTTTTAAATTTGACGTAGATAGGGCGCCAACCCGGGATTTAGGTACACTTCTATTTATACTGTCATTATAAATATAGAAAAGTATGGTTTCTACAATTATGATCTAGGTCACCAAAATTGTTGCTGGAAGATTTTAAACGCAAGATGGAATAATCTTTTTTTCAAATTTAAACAATGGCTTTATCTTTGCAAGTGTCAAACAGATATATTTCGATTACTAATGTAATGCATATTTTGAACGTATTGGAATACTTTTTAATGTACGATATCTGACTTCGCTCTTCAGTCTGTCATGGATGTCTACCCAAAATGGCAATCGAAATGCAATTACTCGTACCCACTTTATGATAAATGATTACTTGACTCACAACCCATCCTGTCACCATTTTAGTAGTTTTAAGTTTCGATAGGTATCTTGACTAAGCTTGCTATTCAGTCGTTCTCTCTTTATTGCCCTTGCATATACGAGCAATGGAAAGACGAATAGATTTCCAAGAAGAGAGGCCTCTAATCAGGACTCTATTAGTCATAGTCGGGACTAGTGTAGTTAATAAGTTATAACGTTACGTATAGGTTTAGTAGCAGACCCTCTAGTGGGTAATTCGTTGTCTAACCAGGCCTTTGATCGTAGTGGGACCACTCCGTTTAAGCCAGCACACACCACCGACTACTAGTAAGGCATTTCTCTGACAAAGCCTTTATTTCATGCTTATGCCACATTTCAAAGCTTTTGTCTATGTAGGATCAGTTTTTCATAACTTTGACTAGTTATTGAAATGGAAGGTATCATTACGTACGAATATTATTTGTAACTACGAGTACGTCTCCGCGTGTTTACGTTTATAATGTAATATTATACTTTTTTCTGGCAAAAGGGGGTAATTGCTGGTAATACAAACTTACCATCAAACAAAGTATTTCTGTACCTACATTGGTTCGACAAAAAACCAGCCTCGGTCAAAGTATATGTAAATAATATCCGAAAAAGCAAAGCCTCTAGAATTTTGGATAACACCAAACAAATTGACAATATTTGAATTGATTTGTATCTTGGTCTGAAATTTACCATTCACTGTGGAATTGTAGCATTAATAATAAAATGGCAAAAACCCCTTCTGACGCGAAGACGACTCGTGTTTAATTGATAGTTGTAACTCAACGCACAAAAATACTGTACTTTAGTAGCATTTTTAATCCTGTCTTGTGAATAGTTGACTGGGTATTTCGCTTTCAACACAGTAGGTAGAATAAGGACACCTCACATAATAGTTTAGCCCAACATCCAGCTTAACACGTCAAGCAAATATTGTTTAAAATCATGTATTTAGTAACTTTGTACCTACAGCCTGGTCAGATAAAAACGACAGTAGTTAGTTGGATAGTGATCTACTTATTTTTTCTATTTACATGGAAATTATTTTTAGTCGTACTCATGGATACATTCTCAAAAAGTGTGACAACAGTCACTAACGTTCACAACTATATTTAGTAACCATACAGAGTACAAAACTATGGAAATATTCCATACTTTTGTGCGTTTCGCGTTGTCCTGCCTGAGTACAGAATGCTCGTAAAACTCGCATTTACTAAGCCACTTGTAAATACGCAGATTTTGTACAAATCATTCCCTTTCAAGTAGTCTAAAGATCAAGTACAGATCTAGTGTAATCCTTTCCTTTCGGCATTTCACGGAAACGCCTAAATTAATATGTATTGTTGTCACGATGAACTATAATAACCATCATGCTAAAGTTAATTTAGAAGGAAACATAATTTCGGAAGATTCTGTGGAAATACGAAGGCAAAAGATTGTTTACTATATCTGCAGTCCTATCGCGAACTTTGAAATGCGGAAAATTTTAGGATTTGTCTGTCACTGTAATGACGCTTTCGCTGGAGTGACTGAGACAAATCCTCGAAGTTTACCAATTTCGAAATTCGGGGTAGTAGGCCTGTTTCACATAACATCAAGTCCTAACCTGTCCATCCAGCGTCCAGTCGAGCATCAGCCGTCTCCATTCAGAGCGGGACAAAGCCATCGCAGAGCTGGACAAGGCAAGGGAAGAGCTGGAGCGGACACAGGCAACCCTGGGGAAGGCCCAACTGCAGCAGGATAAACTGCAGGCCTCGTTGGATAACGCGCACTCCGAGATTGACAAACTCCAGGAGAAGTTGGACAAGTCTGCTGCTGAAGTCAGAAAGGTAAACCTTTCCTTCAAGCTTTTGTCTGCACTTCTTTAACCCTTTAATTGGTATTGGCAAAATATTTGCCGACATATAAAAAACAAAATCAAGTCAATTTACAAATACCTAAGATTCGAAATTGAATGCTTTAACAGAGCTGTCAAATAGTCAAATGGTTGACTCGAAATGATCGTATCATTCTGATGTACCTAACTTTAGGCACTGGTCTCACCACGAGCTACTAAGTTATGAACTATCGGCTATAAACACAAACAAAAGATACGCATTCCCATGTAAAAAAAAGAGACACAGCGAAACTCGCCCGGCGGTGATAGCTGATAGCTGGGCGAGTATCGCTGTGTCTCTTTTATTTACACGGGAGTGTGTATCTTTTGTTCGTGTTTATAGCCGATAGTCCATAGCTTGGTAACTCGCGGTGAGACCAGTGCCTCAGCTTCATCACTTTTACATATATTAGCAAATTACGCCAGTGTCTACAAGTCTGACATGTAGTGTCATTATGAAGCTCGCGGTGAAAAGGAAAATAAATTTAGCCATGCTGGGACAGCAAGAAATAATGTATTCTCCAAAAGAGGGGTCGTTTACAAGCCAGCCTTTTGGAAACACGTTCAAATACTATAATTAATATAAACCGCAAACAGTTCTTGAATATGCCCTTTTACATAGGGAGGGATGAGGGAACGTATCGTCGCTATACTTTTACTTAACCTCAGATCTATTGTAATCAATTCACGGAAATATCACCATTCTGTCACTCTGAAGACAGGTGTCTTTTTCCTCAAGTTAATGTTGCAAATAAGAGGTTGAGTAAGAATAGCGGCCAAATTAGACCAACTTTATCAAAATCTGATTCCATCTTTGTCTTCCAGCTGCAAGTGGACAGAGAGAAGCAATCGTACGACTTCGAATCCCTACAATCTCAGCTCGATAAGGCTCTGGGGCAAGCAGCGCGACTGCAGAAAGAGAGAGACACAGCACAACTTGACTGCGACCGTTTCAGAGACAAGAACGATAAAGCACAAGTAAGTAACCTGCAGAAAGAGAGAGACACAGCACAACTTGACTGCGACCGTTTCAGGGACAAGAACGATAAGGCACAAGTAAGTAACCTGTTTTTAAAAACTATTATTAAACATAACATTTAATAACGAGAATGTCTGGTACCTACGTGACGCCGCGGTTCTTCGCAGAAAGAAGAAAGTTGGGAATACAATTTTTGGTGTATGGTGTTTGGATTGAATTGATAGAGAATTCTCACACTTTCCATGTAGGCATTTCTAAGGTAGCTGTGATAGTTGTCACGTTCCCGACAATGTTGACTTTCTCGCCGCGGCAAGGACCATCAGGAGGAGGAGGATGTTTAGTCTGCAAGTCAGGTTTTCTCCAAGATCCCAAGTACAATGTAGAGTTCTAAATAGTTTAAGAAAGTAAGATATTTATACGCAACCAAGCTTTATTTAGTAGATAAAAGTAACGTAACTTCTTCTAATCCAGCTCACCTAAATCACCAGCTAAATAAGACAAGTTCTGATTAGGTTTTTATGATTTAAAAAATAGTGCCATGAAATGCAAGCTCCGATCTGCATAGTGTAATTTTGTATTGGTACAATTAAAAATCCACGGCCATTAAAGGGTTAATAATTGTATGTTTAAATCGGTAGATATGGTACTTATACAGGGTGTGGCCTGTAATAGGAGCAAAAAATGAAACGGTACACTAATAACCCAATAAATAGTCATAATTTAATAGTTAAAACTTTAAAAAAAATTTTTTTTTTGCAAAAAAAAAACATTTTTTTCCTTTTTTTTATGTAGTTTTACTGCAGTCGACTTATACCAAAAAAGTTAAATCGGTGTAACACAAAAAAAAAATTTTTTTTTTGCTAAACCAGTTAAAAAACCATGAGTTCAAAAAAACTTTTTAGCTCATTTAGTTTTATGTCCACTGAACTACCAATATGTTTAATCATTAATAAGGTACAATGTTGTGATACCTAGATACATCACTCATAGGTCGTAACTTTAACATACTGTTTCTCCTTAATGGATAACTTTAAAGCACTGGGACCTTTTGCGAATAACTAGAGGCAGTCAGAGGAGTCTTCCATTTGATTTATTGCTCCTGTTACAGGCCACACCCGGTATAAGTCTTCAATGGAACTATCAACAATTAAACTATCTTGCCACTATCTGTCGCTACCCGATTACCTTTTCACTTCGCTCAGGACAAATCCTCAGAAAATCGAGCTCAACTGTTTAAAACTACTTCAGCCAGTGGTTGCCAACTCGTAAAAGGCTACAGAATTTTCAACTTAGTCCTCACCCGATTTATTACGTCCGTAACTAGTTCGTGTGACATCCCGACGAGAGAGTGGCCATTCTGGCTTTTATTCGCGTTATAAAGACGCCTTCATGCTTTTAGTGCTTTTAGCGACGCGGTTATGACTGTCAGCGATCTGCGCTTCCAATTAATTTAAAGTGGGACGCAGATTTAACCTCCTGCCGCCCAGAGGCCTATTAAAAGGTCTCCTCAAAAATGAAATCGTTTTTCTATTTCCTACACTATTAATTCAAAATTAACTGGCATTTTTTATAGTCTGGGCGGCAGGAGGTTAAGAATAGGCGGAAATTTGATTCTCGACCTTCAAAATGTACCTAATTAGATAGTTTCAATTTTCAAAGCAAACTTAACTTATAGACAGGTTGAATATACGTCTGAATATAAGTTGTAGTGGCTCAAGAAAAATAAAAAAAAGAATATTCAGAGAAGAGGCGTAATTTTTTATACTGAATGTTAGAGACATCTAAACGTAGTAAATAATAGTGTCCTCATTTCATCACGAAAGTGATTACGATCAAAGAAAGAAAGATATCAAATGATTGTAATTTTTGAAAAGCAGATTTAGAGAAATTTTCATAGAATTACAGAATCGAATGCAAGGTCACGCGATAATTTGCACGGTACTCGTAATTTAGCAATCCGATCGGCTAGACACGTATGAAAATGACAATACCAAAAGTACAAATTCAAATCCTTACATAATAAATATAATAATGCAAAGATAATTCCTCTCCTGTCACCCATTTATAACATCCTTGTCTGGACGTCGAGACCTATTTGTTGTATTTAGGGCGACATAAATACGGCCTCCCAAGCCAAAAAGTCTTATCTGACAACAGTTGTAAGGCAAAACAGCTATTTTGGTTATAAATTAAGATGGCGCCGCGCTGTCTGTTGGCGGGCATTGCGTCTGGATCTAGACAAATACAATCTGAGTAACTGGCATGAAAAATTGCTTTGACTTTTGGCTATGAATGCCTGTTGTTAGTTGTTACGTAATATAAGCTTCAATATGTTAATAACTGCACTGATTTGGATGAAGACTAAATTGAAAAAATACAGACCAAAACCAAATATATGAATATGATATGATATGATATTTGTCGAAGTTGCCATCTTATGGACTGCCCGAGGTATTATGCAGATGGATTGCTAGCTTTTTGTCCGGCAGACGCATTCGTGCCGTAGTAGACGGTAGCTGCTCTGATAGCATGGACATAAACGCTGGCGTCCCGCAAGGCTCTGTGCTATCCCCAACGCTGTTCCTTCTGCATATCAATGACATGTTGACTATCGGCGACCTCCATTGCTATGCGGATGACAGTACTGGGGATACTTTTTACACAGGCCGTGGTAATATCCCTCGCTCTGTGGTACTGGAAAGTCGCGGAAAACTTGTGTCTGACATCGAGAACAGTTTATCTAGAGTCTCGTTATGGGGTCGGGATAACCTAGTCAGGTTCAACCCCACAAAGACACAAGTTTGCGCGTTTACCGCTAAAAAAACCCCATTTACTGTGGCTCCAAAGTTCCAAGACACAGCTCTTACCATGTCAGGGAGTATTGGGATCCTCGGAGTCGACATTTCCAACGACGTCCAATTCCGATGTCACCTAGAGGGAAAAGCTACGCTGGCATCCAAAAAGCTCGGGGTGCTCAATAAAGCGAGGGGATATACTTTACTCCGGGGCAAAGACTTCTGTTATATAAGTCGCAAGTCAGACCCCATATGGAGTATTGCTGTCACCTCTGGGCAGGAGCACCTGTATACCAGCTTGCACCCTTTGACTCGGTTCAGAGACGAGCTGTCCGAATAGTCGACGATCCCAGACTCACAGGCGGTATTGAACCCTTAAGTCTAAGGAGAGACTTCGCCTCCTTATGTGTGTTCTATCGTCTGTACAATGGGTTGTGCTCTGAAGAACTGTTCGACATGATGCCAACGTCCACTTTTCATCATCGCACCGCTCGCCACCGACTGGGCGCTCATCCTCACACCTTGCAACCTAAATGGTCGCGCACCGTGCGGTTTCAGAGGAACTTCCTCCCGCGGACGGTCCGTCTGTGGAATGAGCTCCCTGCCGAGGTTTTCCCGTTGGACTACAGTATGGGGTTCTTCAAAAGAGGAGTGTACAAGTTCTTATTGGGTCGGCAACGCGCATGTGACACCCCTGGGGTTGCAAGCGCCCATAGGCTACGGTGACTGCTTTCCATCAGGCGGGCCGTATGCTTGTTTGCCACCGACGTGGTATTAAAAAAAAAAAATATGAGTTTTATATTGGTCAAAAAATTTTTCGTATACCTATCTATATTTCAAATATAATATTTATCTGACCGATTAGTAGGCTGGTCGTACTATCTTACCTGTGTAGGTATGTGTGTGTCTACTCAAAACTACTCGCTTACCTACGCTTTTTTCATTCAGATATCTTTTAGCGATCGGCTATCGACAAACAATATTCATTATCATATTTAGTTTAGAAATCAATAAATAAACAAAGAAAACAATAATGTTGAACTTGAAGCTATTTTATTGAACAAACCTACGCCTGATGTTTTGATGGTTTTAATGAGTGGCTAAATATGTTTTTCCCAACATGTTTTACCTAATAATAAATCAAAAAACTCCAAAGACCAGTGTTGTCAGATCCCCATACCGCATTTTTCTCCGCGTTTTCCTCTTTAAGCAATCTGCTTTATGGTGTTTAATAAATGTGACAAGAGAACAAGACAACGAAAAATACTTAAAAACATTTTTTAGCTGAAAATAATAGTACTTATTTAATTCAGTTTTTTCTTTGAAATTCCGCATTTTGAAGTGTGGCTTCCGCTTTTTGCATTTCACTATCTGGCAACACTGCCAAAAACATTTTTCTAGTGTTTCGGATTATCCGATGCTTTTTCAGTATCCAAGTAAACATTTATAAAACATTTAGAAGCAGTATGTTAAGGTTAAACCTTGTGGGAAATCTGACAAGAGCATCATGTGTCAAAATATAATATAGCAATAATAAAAACCAGTGCAATGATGTAAAATTCAGGGACCTGCGGCGGTCTAGACTAGAGTTAGACCGATCTAGGTCATTGATCTAGCCGAGGGCTGTAAATATTGAACGAGCTCGAATGGGTTCAGGTTATTTTTGATTTAGAGCCAGATAGAAACGTGTCTGAACGGTTTAGACCTTCGTTCAGCGCATATTACACTAACATAACATTATACTATAATACTTGCTCGTGTGGTGACGGCGGTAAGAATACATTTGTCACCACCCCAATTCTTACCGCGGGTGTCGTAAGAACCCACTAAGGGATTGAAGTGTCATTGACTATTGATAGTAAATTGATGATGGGCAGCAGGGTCATCATTGCCTAGCGTGGCAATTTTGGGCATTTACCTCCTAATAAGTCTATACGCATAGTTAATTAGCAGATGCCTATGTCTAGCAGTGGACTGAAATAGGCTAATGATGTGATACCTATAAAAATGTATGTATCTAATAATAAGACTCAATCGTCCTTAGATGTCTTATCTAGTAAACAACTTTCGAAACTCGCATGTACTTTTTCACTTCAATTTGTCGCTTGCCATAAGGGCGCTTAGATATTTTCGTACAAAGGTAAAAGCCAATTCCTTCCTTAAAGTAAGCGACAATATAGGACGTTACAGTACTAAAACGGTTATAAATTAATACATTTTCTAAACCGTATAGTTTGTCACCACCTCAAATCTTTCTATGGGTGTCGTAAGAGTCGACTAAGGGATTGAATGTCAATTAATATTCCTTTATAGAAGATTCGTGATTGGACAGCAGCATCATCATAGTGAACACACTACCTGCGATCGCCAACCCGCTTGT
This sequence comes from Thaumatotibia leucotreta, assembly GCA_025490895.1. Classification (NCBI taxonomy): domain Eukaryota; kingdom Metazoa; phylum Arthropoda; class Insecta; order Lepidoptera; family Tortricidae; genus Thaumatotibia; species Thaumatotibia leucotreta. The sequence continues at coordinate 7,231 of JALPQI010009790.1, read as the reverse complement.
CCAGCAAGGCGATTATGGGCATTTACCTCACACTTAAATACTTACAGTTAACAGATGCCTATGTCCAGCAGTGGACAGAGAGCCTAAAGGACGATGATGTGACGTGACGTACAGTTGTATAATTAAAAACAAGAAACTCAAAATGTACTTATATTTTACAATCAATTAAATCGACACAAAACGAAAAATTTTGCGATAATATGAAAGCGTACTTGATCATTCGGTGTCCTCATCATCATCACTCGAGGAAGAAGAGGAAATGGCTTCCTTCTTTCCCTTCCTTGACTTCGTCACCCGCCCTTCGCCTCCACCGGTCTTCGCGTTGTATGCTTCCAAATCCTTTAAATATTTTTCCTTCAGCTGTGGAAGACAAACGCATTTGAACAAACACTATTCAATTATCACATCTCATCATGCATCAGACACTACGAACAAATAAAACATGGAAGCCGCACGCCATACTAAATTGCCTTTTAAAAACGTTCCTGAATTTTAGTTGACAAGTGTCACCCCTTCTTCAATGCATCACAGTAATGAATTTCAATATCAACCTATAAACACTTAAGTATAGTCCAAATGTTTTATGGGAAGGTACCTACTTATGTATGAAGTTGCCACTGCGTTGAGCTTTATGTCCATATTATATCAATATAGAAAATTAAGTTTAGGTAACGTTCAGTTTCTTTCTGCACATGCCTCTGACAACGCACAAAACTATACGAAAAATACCCTATTAAGTACTTAAATAGCGACACACACAAACAATAAATATTTACAGCCCTCATCAACGCTGTAGGATATACAGCGGTCTTAACTACTTCATGAAGATGGTATTTGCAACAGTAAACCGTACACCGACAGAAAACCCAAATATCGGGAGCTCGAAAATTCTAATTTACATAGTAAATACCCCGGTTTAAAACATACTTATAATGTAAAAGATTATGTTAGCTTAAACACTTATATTAAATTAGTTTAGGTACCTAGTACCTCGACTTCACTTCACGGCTATACACAAAAAAATAGAAAACTACAGAAATACAGCAGATACTAACTTTAGCAGCCTGTTCCTGCCACACACTTTTGTCGACCAAATTCTGCCACATCTCACCCCCCTTCTTAGCGATCTCCGTTACTTTCATGCCAGGGTTTTCCGCTTTTATTTGTTCTCTGGCACTGCTCAGCCAAAGGAAATACGCCGACATAGGCCGCTTAGGCTTTTCCGACATTATCACTCTTCTATACGCTCTACCTAAATCACAGTTGTAATTTTAAGAAAACTGTGCACGGATGTAGGGTTAATGGTGAGCGTCGGTTGAATTCATTCAAAAATACACACCTATTTTAATTCCAGAACTGAAGATTACGCAAATGACAGCTGACTTCCAAAAATCTTATTTTATGAGAACTTCAAGTACTTAGCGGCCAGTCAGTTTTGATAGGTTTTATTCCGTACAGAATACGACTACAGGTAAACCAGAAACTGATGGCATTTTTAAAAGTCAAAATATAGTGGTTTTCATATGGCAACAGTGAACTGACAATGGTGTCAAATAGTTTCATAGTTTCTTTCATAGAGTGGTTTCTTTAGCGTTGTTTACATTTTATAATTCGTCTTCAACGATAGTTATCTGGTGCTTTAGCTTAGATTTTAAGCGTATACTTAATAATAATAATTGTATTAGTTATAATACAATACGCGAAGAAAGTGATCATTAAACACAATCTTTAATTTAAACTGTGTAGTGGTGTCGTTTGGTATGTTGGAACTAACCGTTTTGATATTTTTTGGTTTAGGTATAGTTTTTCTTACATTACCTAATGCTACAGTTTATGACTTATAGGGGTTATTGACATATCCGTGGAATTATAACTGATGGCACGAATTATAAAGGAATCAACGAATTTCTGGTGCCTATCATGTTCTAGTTGTGGGCGATTTTTAGGGTTCCGTAGCCAAAATGACAAAAACGGAACCCTTATAGATTCGTCATGTCCGTCTGTCTGTCTGTCCGTCTGTCACAGCCGATTTACTCGGAAACGATAAATGCTACCGTAACGAAATTTGGTAAGGATATGTGTTGTATGAACCGCTACAGGATTATGATACTAAATTTAAAAAAAAAACATTGGGTTGGGGCCCTCCATACATGTAACTGAGGGATAGAAAAATTTTTTTAGTTGTATATAAGCGTGTGGGGTATTAATAGAAAGGTTTTTGAAAATGATATAAAGGTTTATAAATTTTATTTTTATTTCAGCAAATAGTTTTCGAGATATCAGCTCTCAAAGTCTGAAAAATGTGTCCCTCTATTTTTTAAACTACGCGATATAAAAGTAAAAAAAAAAATATGTTATGCACATTAATAAACTCTATCAACGATTTTTGGTTTGATTAAATTATCTCCTATAGTTTTTGAGGTAGGTTGATTTAACTGTTTTTTTTTTATTAAAAATTGATAATGGAACAGAATCCTTCGCGCGCGAGTCCGACTCGCACTTGGCCGGTTTTATTTTAGTAATTACTTTAAAAGTCAATTTGTGAGAAAGAATATTATGCTTATTATTTTATTTGTTATCACCCCAGCAACTTACAACCATTTCAAATACAAATTCATCGCATCTTAAAGTTACTATTTTTTAAGTTAACAGGTATCTATATACCTACTATAGGGGAAATTATAGGAATAAAAAATAGAGTATAACGACATAAACAGCAAGTTAATTTTTTTTGGCTGAAATTTATATCGCGCGCTGTACTTTCTTTCGTATTTTCGTAATTTCAACCAGTAAGTACTCATAGTGTAACCCAAGTTTGATAGGGTTCCGTCAAGTTGGCTCCTTATCAGACTGAGGAACCGGGAATCGGAAAGTCGATTTTGACTCGCAAGATTTGACTGACGACAAATAGAGACAAGAAAATGAAAGACGTATTTTATCTTTATAAAAAATAATTCATAATATTTTTCGGTTACCGCGAGGATTACACATGAAATAAAACTATGAAAACGGAAAAACTCGCATCGCAAACGGATAAAGTCATCCGTAGACCACGAACCCTGTAAAGTGTTCGAAACGTCGGAATGAAGTTAAAATTAGTTAATATACGCAAGTTTATCCGTTTTCATAGTTTTATTTCAAAAATAATTCATTAAATGCAGAATTCGTACAGACGAAGTGGTGTATATACAAGTGGACAGCAAAGCCCCACTTATAAAATTCTAGCTCATTAGTAAAGTTTTAGGTCTCTAAAGTTCTAGCCTCAAGTTCAGTCTAAAGTCAGTCAGGTCCTAGTTCCATTTCACAGTCAGTGCTAATGGTAAGGGCAGGGCTGCCACCCATCCGATTTTATCTGAATTTGTCGTAATTTGGAGACCGTTCGGGAGAAAAGTTGCCGGAGAAATCCCAGAGAATTCATGTGGCATCACCTCATTGACTTTTTACCGTAATTAGTATGTACCTGTAAGGTAATGTCCGGGAAAAGAAGACATTTACGCCAAGGCTCCGAGGAGCGTTTTAACAGCTCGAATTCGTCATTGTCGTCACGCGATTATTACCAAAACGAAGGACGAGTAATTAATTGAAGGCAACGGAAACACGTTTAGCAGAAACCGGACACCAGACCGACAACATCGTCAACTCCTGATGATGCCTCGTCGAGAGGCGAAACACGTGTCGAATATAGTGTTATTGGTGGTGGTTTGTTATAGTTATTTGCATATTTGTTTTTGCGGCGGGAGGGTGGGAAAATTAATTGCATGCAAAAATACGCAAGTAACTAAAGCGGGTGACACTAATTAACTACACGTTCTGTATCGCAGAAGAGCAAAGCAATATTGTTCATCCTTTGAATGACGAGTAGGAACAACATTGATTACGCTTAAAGGTCTCTGCCCAGTAGACCGTACCATACCATGACCGTAGCATGAACGTATCAGACAAAAAACTATTCTTTGTATTGAAAAATATGAGACCGTGTTGGCCGGCGCCGGAACGTCCTAGTGGGCATAGTCTCATGCTTTTCAATACAAAGAATAGTTTTTTGTCTGATACGTTCATGCTACGGTCATGGTATGGTACGGTCTAGTGGGCAGAGACCTTAAGACTTTAGATTGGTACTGAATTACGTTTACATTAAAATAACACTCTAAGGGTCATCTCTTATAATACTTGCCGAGACGAAAAACGTCGTAAAAACGCCGTGGCCTCAAATGTGCTATTTTCTTTTACCCTTTGTCCTGGGTTACTATGATGTACTACTCCGGTTCAGTTTAAGTCGAGAGAAAGTGACAAGGCTATACGAGTCGTATACCACTGTCCCTTTTCCTGAACCTAAGCTGAACCGCATTAGTACGTCGTGGTAACAACCCTGGTACTTATTTAGAAAGAGCAGGCAGCCTTAGAAAATGGACAATAGGAGCAAGCAAATGTTGGGCAGTAAACCTTTCATTGATTTCGTTCGTTCCGTGGCCCGCTGCCAAACGCTGTGGATTCGTAAATTTTCCTTTATTAAATTTCCTACAACCCTTATTTTTTATGATTGCACGATTACATGATTATGGATTTGTAGCTAACTAACTTTTATGGGTCGCTAGTTATAAAATAAATTATAGAAGTATATTTATTTATAGACACAATACAATAGGTAAATAAACTTATTACAAATTAGAAAACTACAACTTCTTAACTAAATTACACAAATTACTAAAATTAAATTAACATACAATGCACACACACAGATTATCACATTACAACCCCGTCTCTTGCCGTTTCCGGTGCAAAAGTACCCATAACGCTGGCAGCATTTCCACGCTGGATAGCCATGGATAACCTTTGCACCAGAAACGACTCAGAGCGGGGATCCTCTCCCTTTAGTCTGAGCCGGCGACCAATGTCCTGCACAAACTGCTTCGCATCTCCACCCCAACAGCCCGCTGTCTCCACCGCTAAAGGCATTATAGAATATTTACATGTTTGATAATCTTAAAAGGGATTATAATGATACCTATTGATGACATTTAATTACAAAAACAACTGAAATTACTATCAAACGCCATATTACATTTAGTTTAGACACGTTTAGACCAAGAATATTATCGAGTTTTGTAATTAAGTAAGTAATTGGCCGTGTGGTGACGGCAGTAAGAATACATTTGTCACTCCAACTCTTCCCGCGGGTGTCGTAAGAGCCGAATAAGGGATTAAAGTGTCACTGACCATCCTTTGATACAAGATTGATGATGGGCAGCAGCGTCATCATAGTGCACACATTACTGCGATCGCCAATCCGTTTGCCCAGCGTGGCGATTATGGGCATTTACCTTCTAATGCGTCTTTACGCATAGTATAGTTAATAGGAGAGGGCTACGTCCAGCAGTGGACTGAGATAGGCTGATGAAGTGAAGTAATTGAGATAATTATTATTAAGGAAATAATCAGCACCATTTTCAATTATACCTTTAAGCATAGTGCACTATATCAACCACATACCCGTCAATAGAAATCAAACTTTAAAAATTATATTGCACTTTACGGATATGTGGCTTCATGGCTTGTCTTAGAATTATCATCAATCATCTAAATATAATAATTTGGATTATGTTTGAATTTTGTGAGAAATCGTGCATATTTTTATGGCCTATAAATAAAATAGTTTTATTTTGAATTTTGAGCCCTCATAGGTTTTTGAGGTCTTTAATGAAATAGAAAAGCAAGACATCGTGGTTATCCCCCTTTTTCCTACCAAATGCAAATTTTAAATTCGATTTCTCTCTTTCAGGCCCTAGTAGCCCGCATCCAGAAAGAGCGAGACGCCGCGCTAGCCGAGGCAGCAAGCTGTCGCGAGCGGGCCGAAGCGGCCGCGGCTGCCGCCAATCGGGCTGCGAGGGACAGAGACAGCGCAGCCACGGAGCTGGACGTGCTTAGAGAGAGATGGGAGAAGGCGCATCAGCAGCACCAGAAACTTACGGTGGGAATGTATTTTATTCGTCAGCAGTATTGCTAAGCGGGCAGGGTGTTCAAAATGAACTTGGCACGACCTTATTGCTAAGACTTATTGCTTAAGAGTGTCATAAAATCATTGTGAACACCCTAACCGCTAAGCGACACCTTTTAGTCAGTTACTTCACTTTGCTCATTAAGATGATCCCAATGAGACTTAGATCGATAGGGTTGCTTTGTTTTACTGCGGACTTTATAGGAACCATCCTACCTTCCAGCTCCGTATTTTGAAAGATTATGTCACGCATTTTATGATCGCTGTACACATTAGCACAATGTAGACCAATCTAAGGGACGTTGTATGAAAAAGGAGCGAACCAATGTCGCGATCTCGCTCCTTCGCATAGTGGTTCCTTCGATTGACCCACATTTGGTCAATGTATTCTGCGGTCTCAATTTATAAGTATGCAATGCATGCAAAATTTCAGTTCAATCGGAAATCTGAAAGTAGAGTAAAGTAGTCATATTTAACCCGGGGAGCATGACCCAGGGTATCCCAACAAACATATTAGCTATAACAGCAACTCATTTAGAATCCTGAGTGATATAGTAGTTTTATAAGACGCATAATAATAGTTTTAGGTGATACTATGGAAATAAACAGTCCTCTTAATACACTGGTGCTAGTAAGGTGATATAATAGACATAAGATTGCATATTGTAGCTAAAAGCTGTAATAAGGTGGTATTAACTGCCTTTTTATATGCTATGGTTACCACTTAAAGGATATTTTAACACTGGAGGTTCTTTTGGGGTGCCCATTATAACTTACTCGCGCTTTAGCTCTATAATCGTGTTATGTTTACCTTTTAGTGCTTAATGTCGCGTACAGTGTTACAAAAGCTATAAAAATAACCTTAAGCCATTTAAGAGTGGTAACATGAGTTCTTATAGCACTTAGTATTTTAGCGATACAACAGACATAATTTTCCCTGTTAAATCACTTAGCTTTTTAGAGCTTGAAGTGCTATAACAGCGGTATGGCCGTAGCTCTACAAGAGTGTTTACGTGAACATTATTACCACTTAAAGTTATTTTTAACGCTTTGAGGTATAAGATACCTCACTCTATAACCTTTAATGGTTATCGGGAATACATTTAAAGCTGTCAGTTCTACTGGAGATAAAATTATCACCTTTAGAGTTAATCATGTCTTTAGAACGTGAAACGCCATTTTTGTTTACAAACAAATACAAAAAAAATGCTTAAAATATTGTAATAAAGCAGCAAT
>JALPQI010009789.1:0-51814 GCA_025490895.1 Thaumatotibia leucotreta | reverse complement strand
CTATTCCAATTTGAATAACGAATTATTTGACTTTGACTTTGAAAGATATATTTTTGCTGAAAGCGGAATAGTTTAGAGTAGAATAAAAGCAGTGAACCGAAATTTATTGAATAATGCTTGCGAATCTTTGTAACCCAGTTTATTACTTATTTGAAACGGAAATTTATGATTATGACCCTCTAAACAAAAAAAAAACACTGTTTGTAAGCCTTGTTGTTAATATATTTTAATATGATCCCAATATAAGTGCACAGAATTACATATTTTTATTATAATGATTATCACAAATTATTGTTTACTGACCCAACACGCACTCCAGAAATAGTCTTAGTTTTATACGATTACTTGCATTCAGCATCTACGTAGTAAAATAAATTTATCCGATATTGATTTCTATTATTTTTTGCCGTTGCGACACCCTTTTGCAAATTCTGTGAGGTAGCGTGTATACTTATTATTTATTTATTTAACCTTTATTGCACAGTTACAAAAAAAATAAAAGTACAAATGGCGGACTTAATGCCTTAAGGCATTCTCTACATATATATGTAAGTATATAAGGTCCTAATTTATTAGTTGCAGATATTTTAACACATGATACTTTACATTAAAATAATTCACTTTAAATATAAATTAAAAAATCTTTTCATGTAACTTTTTTGATTTAATTTTCCTAACAAAAAAAATAATTATAATTTCGTCTAAAAAAAATCATCATGTGCATTATCACATGTCACAATAACACTGTCTGTCATGTCATCAAATGACACAATCTAATGGAAAATAACATGCCATTGACAATCAAGTATTTAATTTATCGACGTGAAGTGGCCAGTTCCAGTTAAGTTGTAGGTAAAAAAGGAACGAGAATCTGTTCAAAGAGTTTTCATTTAATAATCACATAAACAGGGTGTCTTTACGTAGCAAATTTGTTTTTCCGTTTTCTCCAAAAAAACATCGTAAAAGCTATAATGTTTCACGGTTTAATATACTCTAGAGACCGAGTACTATCAGCTGTAAAAATATCTGCATCTAATAAATTAGGACCTTATATAGGTACTAGTTGTGACTCAATAATGTGTCTGCTTTCACTGAAAGTAGGACCAGAAAACTCTAACATGGAGCTCATTCGTTGAAAACGGTCTCAGTACTGGCCACTCAAAAGCAACCCTTTGTGCATTTGACAGCAATACTCGAGCGCGATGAACATAAGCAGTAAACCAGGTATTATGAAAGTTCAGTTCTGTTCCCGATAGTCACTACTAATCATAATATAGGTTCGTATAGTCAGAGCCTGCGAGAGCCTTTAAGGTATAAGTGTATTAGCTTTTTAATTATTAGTATTTATTATTAGTTGTTTGCTATTTGTCGGATACATCGTAACCAGAGTTGGGCAAAAAGTAATATAATATTCCTTACTTTAATCGGAAGGAATATTATACGAATAAACTAAAGTACATAATACTAAAATATTTTAAAATAAAACTACTCTAGATAAAACAAGTATTAAAGTTTCTACAAACAATTAAAATTAAAACTAACTTAAAAACAAAAAGACTAAAAATAACATATTAATTAGGAAAATAAGCCGCCCATCGTCGTTCCGGGTGCAAAAGTGCCCATAACACTCGCAGCGTTTCCGCGTTGAATAGCCATGGACAGCCGTTGCACCAGGAACGACTCTGAGCGAGGATGCTCTCCTTTTTGTCGGAGACGACGTCCGATGTCCCGTATAAGTTTTTTCGCGTCAGCTCCCCAGCAGCCCGCTGTCTCCACCGCGACGGGAACGAAAATATAGCTCGGTCCTAGGAGACTATATTACTTTTTGCCCAACTCTGATGGTAACTATATCGGTAAATTTTATAGCTGTCTATGATCTCACAGCTGCTTTCTTATATGCTTTTACTCTGGCCAACCGACCTTGTCAGTAAAAAAACCGGCCAAGTGCGAGTCTGACTTGCGCACGAAGGGTTCCGTAGCAACAAATATTTCAGCCAGCGTCACCAATGCCAAGCACATAATAACTCAAAATTACAGTTAGGTACCTGTATCAAAAACTATAATAGATAATTTAATCAGACCAAAAATCGTTCAAAGAGAATATTAGTATGCATATCATTCTTTTTAAGAATATTATACCACATAGTTTAAAAAATAGAGGTGGGAACACTTATTAAGACTTTGAGAGCTAATATCGAAAAAAAAATGTGCTTATTAAAAATGTGTTTTAGAAACCTTTATATCATTTTCAAATACCTTTCTATTGAACACGACAGACACTCCCGACACTTGTATTGACACGCTTATGTACATCGAAAAAAAATTCTACCCCTCAGTTACATGCATGAAGGGCCAACCCCAATTTTTTTTGCAATGTATTATCTTAATTATGTAGCGGTTTATATAACACATATCCCTACCAAATTTCATTACTGTAAAATTTTTAGTTTTCGAGTTATTCGGCTGTGACAGACGGACATGACGAATCTATAAGGGTTCCGTTATTATCATTTTAGTTCCGGAACCCTAAAAAGGTGGTAAATTCAAAAAGTGCGCGAAGTGTAGACCGCCCATAGAAAATATTTAATCGCTGCCTTTTTCTAATGACAAGCTTGTTGGCCAGAGATTATAATAATATATCATTGCGTATCGTATGGGCGAGGCTGACAGATCAAAATGACAAACAAATCTCTTCCCGTCCTATAATCCTATCGATGAAAATCTATATACACCGTGGTGTTTAAGCCCGAAAGATTTTAACCACGCATTTTTGATGTAAAAACAAACAAAAATGTTATATGACTTTTGTCATTTTTGGCGAAAAATATATATTTCTTTAATTTTTCTTTTATTTATTTTTTAATTTTTGAATGTATTTTAACACAAAAAGTAAATGTTATTCATAAAACTATCACTTATAATGAGTGTTAACGTTTTTTTTTTTTAAACTCATTTTTTAGAGGTTTTTTTTCTCACTTTTTGACATCTATTAATGAGATTAGTGAGACTATTCTCCATAATGGTACCGTAACACTAACAATTAGAAAATATGTTTTATTTTTTAAATTGGTAATAACTCTGAAACTAGGCGATATCCAGAAAAGTTTATAGGACATTATAGTTTCTAAATGTGGTCAGGAATACACTGTTAAAATAGGTCGGGTTTAAACAGCCCACGGTGTACCTACATAAAAGAAGAAGTCCTGACTGACTGACATATCAACGCAGAGCCGAAACTATGTACTGAACGTAATACGAGTATCCTGAATATTTCGCAGTACGTTAAGCGTTTAACGATGGTAAGGGATAAGAAGGGACTTTGAAAAATTTTATGGAGAAAAATGGGGTTGAAAGCTTGTATAATATATATTATGTTTCAAGTGTCGCATAGTGTTACCATGACCTGGGTTTTTAAGAAAATGGGTAATAATACGCATTGTCAACTATTAACAGTTGACAAATTTTTAAAGAACTGTAGTTTCTTTTTTTCCTATCAGTGTAATGCATGTACTGCTTAGTTGTCAAGCGCTAATTTATTATTACTACATTGCTTCTCACTGAACTTTTCTTATAAAGTTAATTACTTCTAAAATTAGATTTAATCATTGTTTAGAGGGTCATAATCATTCATCTATCATCATCGTCATCGTTCTCATTTATCGGTTTCGTGATAGTAATACATTGTATATCAGCTATTACGCCTAAGGGTTTATACTCGTATGTATATTTTATTTTTATAAATTCATATGAACGTGTTTCTTTGACATTTACAAAACATAAAAATAGAACCCTTTATTTGAATCAAGTTAAATTAGGTTTTGTGTTGTGTTTTTATGTGCCATATCTTTACATATTGCATCTGTTTTCAATTTACTACGAACGAGAATGTACTAACAACGTCGTTATTGTAGGGGATTTGGATGCACGCGCTGTTTAAAATTAGATTGAATCTAAAATAAACTTAGTGTCTATTGCTGCAATGTGATACCATACTAGTGTCGGTACGGTACCATATTGTAAATATGTTCTAAATTGTTGAACTGAAAATGCATATTTTTAGTCTATTTTACATGCTGTAGTCAATACCATAAGGTAGGGTTACATATTTGTCGGCATATATATTATATGTGCCGGACAGATCTCATCAGTCATCATGAACAAATCGTACCTAGCCTCGTCCTGCTCGTTATACTCAGTTTTAGCTATTGAAATATTATTTTTTAAATTTTATTGAAAATGTTTGTAATAATTTAGTCGCTTTTCCTTTATTTTACATAAAATAAAAGAATGTACCCTCAACATAAACAGCTTTTTCATTCATGATTTGACAAAAATCGGATATGCCCTTTAGGAATCATAGGATGAGACTAGAGAGTTTCTAGACAAGTTAGGTAATTAATTAGTGCTGTCATGCACCAAGTATCCCAAGTAACTACAGGCTATGGCACTGTAAATAGTTCAGGATTGAGTTTCTAGAGCATGAGGCTTTCCGGTGCCCGATGCACACGTTGCGGGTCATTTCTTTTCATTAATGATGGTGCTTCTATGCAGCGAGTATATTTATTCAGTGAATTCATAAGTTATCTATTAACAACGTACGTAACTTTTCATTTTGTAAGGATTGTTTTGTAGTGTTTAACATAATAATAGAAAAACCGTCAGTTAAACTTATAGGTACGTTTCATCATCCCAGAATAAAATATATCTGTCTGATAAATGTTAACTGTCCTTTTCTTTTTATGTCTAGGGAAAAATATAGTTACAAATGCAGGGTAAAAAGATGACATCTTGTCTGACGGATGTATTTATCCGAAGATTGTGACACCATAATTAAATAGTGACAAGGTAACCTGATTAGCCTGATTAACCGAAGGTTAGCCTAACCTTCGGTTTGATACCATAGATAGTCAGTGTCCCCGGTTAAGTAGGTATATCATTAATATTTGACGATAGTACTTAGTTAGGTAGTGTGATAATGACATGGTTTGAACGCTTTCCTACGTAAACAGGGGGCGAAACCGTCAGTACAAACGTACGCTACATTATTCAGTTATATCACTAACATAAATCTAATAGATGTGATGAACAGAAACGTTAAAATGTAACAAAGTAATAATTAAAATTGTATGCCAACATGGTCACTTACATTATTAGTATGATTTAGAAACGAAACTCGATACATTATTTATGCTAAATACCCCGTTCTTAATGCTAAATTAATGATTGTTGGTGACGGCGTTCAAAATACTTTTGGTGTAGATGTACATCAAACTTGCGTACTTCATAATATAATCAAAATTAAGCACATTCTAGTTTCAAGTTCCACATAGGTAGTCATGTTTGAATGCATTCCCTGAAAATTCAACCTAATTTTAGCCATTCGAGAAAATACATGCCTAAACTACTAATCCAAAGCTCTTGACGTAAATACTAATTTTCCGAATGCATACAATGATGTCAAGGTAGAACATTCTGTTGATTTAACTGTGAAATTATTAGTTTAATCAATTTTATTGTTAAAACAATATCACGGACATTTAATTATATTTACTTTTCTATAAAAAAAGCTAAATAAGAAACAAAAACATTTACTATAATATAAAATATAATTTAAAGAATACATGGTGGGTCCGTGTTTTAAATTGCATTATGCTTTGAAGATAAAATAGTTATAAGTATTATTTTTACGGCGGCACGTTACGGTCACATCCAGATAATGGTCTATACCCGCATTTTATTACACCTCCGTTATTACCCCAATACGTCGCTATCTAATTCCGTGTTGACATGTCGAGACTACATAATGAAAGTGCTTCTTGTTAACATCTATATCAGCAATTCGTAACTTGACTTTCTGGCTATTCGCACGTACAGGACATTTGTAACAAAAAAACGCAGAAGTGGTGTAAAGATGTACGAAAACGAAAAGGAATTATTATCGTACTTGAGTTTAACTCCTCATCTGAAAGTATTAAGATGTTGCGGGATTTTTCCTCTGGATTCCACTGCGTCGGCGGTCAAAAAAAGATTACATGGCTTGTACATGCGCATCAGTTTTTCGCTTATAATGTTATATACGTTGCTGCAGATAATTCACGTGATTCAAGTAAATCGAAAACGAGTGAAATCTAAGTTGTTGATCGATCAATTTCTTATTACACTTTGTACTGAATTTTAGTAATGTATTTTAAATGCGTTTCCGAACTTTAAATGACAAATCAAAACCTTTTCCATACATTTTTTATATAATAGATAATAATCGCTATTACCATTTCCATTTGTTAGACTAAACACCACACTATACTCCAAATTCAGCATTTTATTTCCTTTACATAATTTTCGTAATGTCTGTTTCTGACTTAGCCACAAACGCCTTAAGATTTCACTCGCTTTTTATGTTGCTAATTTAAGTTTAATGTTTTACATGAAATAGTATTTTTCAATGTCGTGCCGTAATGGGTAGCTTTTTAGTACTCGTAGAGTGCCGTACCGTGATTAGACCACTACCTACTCTTAAAACTTGCCGAGAGGTGTAAGGTAGGCTAAAAAGCTCGATTATGGCACTATTGTAAACAATACTTTTTGTACGAGTCCATTGTAATTAATAATCGTTTTCAAAGTGTAGCTTTTTTCTAAAATTTGACTCAAGTTTTGAGATTCGAGTCATGTAGTCAACAATTGAGTTATTATACAGAGACAATACCTAACTATATCTCGTATATTAATTAATTGTATGCTAATGTTTCGAACAGTTTACAAGCAAGAGAATACAGAACACGATTCCTGTAGTGTTCGAAACGTCTGGATGTAATTAAATAAATTAATATATGTGATACAATCCGTTGTTTCACTTTTATTTCAAGAATAACTAAATAACCGAAGAAAATATAGAAAATAAACTTCTTATGATGTACTTTATATACTATCAAACCGCGATCAGAAGTTTTGAAAGTACTGTTGACACAATGTTTACCAAGAAAAGAGTTGTGAATAGATGATAGTGAGTGATTAATTAGTGGATTATCTGTAAGTCTGGGAAGGGTATTTGAAAAGTGACTTTTCTTCGTAAGTCTTGGTTTTTATTAGTACATTACTACCGAGGCCGGGAAGCGACTAGTTGCCGGGTGAATATTTCTAGACGGCCGAGCGAAGCGAGGCCGGATAGTATTCGGACGGCAACCCGTCACTTCATGGCCGAGGTATGTATAATACTTTTCTCAAACATGCAATGAAATGAAACAAAAAAATGTATCTTCTTTCTAAGAAATTATAAGTCAACTACATACCTAGTCTTTGAAACACAACAAAAGTCAAATACGACACCGACACCTAATTTTTTTTAAGATTGACCTGTTTGAAAGGTGCAAATTAATACTTTTAAAAAGCGGTATTAGACTACGTGGTCGATTGGGTCCAATCAAACGCATGCGGTGATCGGGGCCGACGGATCGCGCCGTATAATACTGCTTTCTAAATATTATTTTGAGTAGTTATTGTACATTTATTTTAAATTATATAATTTATGTAATGCCGTGGGGTGACCGGCTTGCGAATAGTCCCCCACCATATCATCCCGTGGTTGCAAGGGAATAAATACCGGAAGATGGGCAGCAGCATCTTCCGCAGAGTAACTAGTAACAAACTGCGCGCGCCAACCCGCCTACCAAGCGTGGCGCGTATGGCAACCCCCCCCCCCCCCCCCCCATGACACAACAAAACACAACCTAGGCCCCTAGTGCCCGGCAGTCCTGCTCTTCCTGGCTACGGTAGCGGCCAGAGAAACAGGGCAAGGGGTGCTAAGAATCACCGGCACCTATCTGGTATCTGGTAACACGCAATATCCACACTATCGAGAACTAAGGAAAAGAGAGACAAAACACCAAGAAAACTGATACACTTTCTGTTATTATGGGCCAGGGTTGCTTAATGTCTGTTGACCACGTTAAATTTCTGGGAATATACATCGACTGCAACCTAAATTGGAAATATGAGTTGGGCGCAATAGAAAGTTCCATCAATTCCGCATGTTATGCCCTAAGAAGCCTAAGAGATGTGTTAAGTCTAGACCAACTTCAAATCGTCTATTATGCACTAATAGAGTCTAAGCTGCGGTATAGCATTCGGCTATGGGGTAATAGTTTTCTATACAACCTTAACAAAGCCCTAGTTGCACAGAAAAGAGCCATTCGAACCATGGTACATATTCCTCCATGGGTATCATGTAAAGAATACTTTCTGAAGTTAGGTATACTTACAGTTCCCAGCTTATATGTCCTTGTACTTCTTACCCAGTTTGTCAAAGATGTTGCGAAACACAGTACACCTAAAGAATATGAGTGCCGCCTAGCGACACGTACGAAAAATATAAAGCGCATTTTTTTTCCAAAACTGCAAGTAGCTAAGCATTGTGCAAGGCATCAGGCTGTAACTCTATTTAATAGGCTCCCCACTCATCTCAAAGTCATTACGGATTGGGTTCTATTCAGACGGAAATTGAAGTTGTTCTTGTTGACAAGGTGCTGCTACAGTATTGATGAAATATTTATTAATAATTATAATAATCTTGTATGACAATGTTCGAATACTTTTAATATTAATTGTATGTGTACCTACTGTAATTATCTATTTAGTTAATTATTTTTCTGTTGTAAGCTGTACCTACTTAATGGAATTTCTGACACAATAATTGTATTGTTCAAGAATAAATAAACTGAAATAAACTGAACTGATTTACGAGCTGGAAGAGGAACTGAGCAAGTTACACTGGGACATAGTCGGGCTATGCGAAGTCCGTAGAGAAGGGGAGGACACCGTAACCCTGAAGTCCGGTAACTTGCTCTACCACCGGGAGGGCGACCGACAGTCCCAAGGTGGTGTCGGGTTTCTCGTCCACAGGTCCCTCGTAAACAACATAATAACCATCGAAAGTGTGTCGAGCAGGGTGGTATACCTGGTACTCAGAATATCCAAAAGATATTCGCTGAAGGTCATTCAGGTATATGCACCGACCTCGTCACACTCCGATGATGAAGTAGAGGTTATGTATGAGGACATAAGTAAGGCCATACATACTTCTAAAACCTACTTCACTGTTGTTATGGGGGACTTCAATGCAAAGTTGGGCAAGAAAAGCGGTGATGAGTTGAGAGTGGGGCAATTTGGCTATGGACAACGGAACCATAGGGGACAGAGAACTCTTTCTTCCAGAAGCCGCCTCAAAGGAAATGGACCTGGTTGAGTCCCGATGGTTCCACGAGAAATGAGGTAGACTTCATCATGACCGACAGGAAACGTATATTTAGTAATGTGTCTGTGATCAACAGGGTGAAAACCGGTAGCGATCATCGAATCGTCAGGGGCTCACTGAATATCAATGTTAAACTTGAAAGGTCCAGCCTGATGAAATCTACGCTCCGCCCCACTCGAGCCCATATCCAAAACCCCGAAAGCTTTCAACTTGAGCTCTCTAACTCTAAATTTTTTTGACCGCGCCGTAAAGATAGACCTCAAAAACTGACCGTTCAAACTTTAAACCTCATGGCTGAACGACGCTCGCTACAGCTGCAATTTTCGGATGACGCGGAGTCATATAGGCAGCTCAATAGACGTATATCCAAGTCCTTGCGACATGACGTGCGTCTCTTTAATACTAACCGTGTTAAAGAGACAATCGAGCGAAACCAAGGCTCCAAAGTGTTCGCAAAGGACAAGTCTATTGGGAAAAGCCAGCTGACAAAGCTGAAACGGGGAGATCGCAGCATAGCGTCAACAAAAGCAGAGGTTTTAGGTGAGATCGAGAGGTTCTATGGACAGTTATATACTTCGGTCGCAAAGCCCGTTGACAGTTTGGTAGGAGATCCAAGAGCCAAGCTGTCCCGACACTACACCGAGGATATCCCGGACATCAGTCTGTACGAGATTAGGATGGCCCTGAAGCAGCTTAAAAACAACAAGGCGCCGGGCGATGACGGAATCACTTCAGAGCTTCGGAGAGCGGGTGGAACACCGGTTCTTAAAGTCCTCAAGAAGCTCTTTAATTCCGTCTTGTCCGAGGGCAAAACGCCTGAAGCATGGAACCGAGGCGAGGTGGTGCTGTTTTTCAAAAAAGGTGATAACAGCCTTTTGAAGAGCTATAGACCCATCACACTTCTGAGTCATGTTTGTAAACTGTTTTCAAGGGTCATCACGAACCGTCTCGAATACAGACTTGATGACTTCCAGCCTCCCGAACAAGCTGGATTCCGAAAAGGCTATAGTACCATAGACCACATACATACGCTGCGACAAATTATACAGGAGACCGAGGAGTATAACTTGCCATTATGCTTAGCGTTTGTGGACTATGAAAAAGCCTTCGATTCGGTAGAAATATGGGCAGTGCTTGAGTTTCTTCAGCGATGCCGCATTGACTATCGGTACATCGAAATGTTGAAGTGTTTGTATAGCAACGCCACAATGTCGGTCCGAGTACAGGAGCAGACTACGAAGGCTATTCCGTTGCGAAGAGGCGTAAGGCAGGGAGATGTTATATCTCCGAAACTGTTTACTGCCGCAATGGAAGATGCCTTTAAGCTCCTGGAATGGCAAGGACTTGGCATCAATGTGAACGGCGAAAACATCACTCACCTTCGGTTTGCCGACGATATCGTAGTCATGGCAGAGTTGATAGAGGAACTCAGCAAAATGCTCAATGACCTTAACCGAGTTCCTCAACGGGTGGGCTTGAAAATGAACATGGATAAGACGAAAGTTATGTCAAATGTCAATGTTGTGCCCACCCCGGTTTCTGTTGAAAACTCGGTACTCGAAGTTGTTGACTCGTACATCTACCTAGGACAAGTAGTCCAATTAGGTAGGTCCAACTTCGAGAAAGAGGTCAACCGCCGAATCCAACCCGGTTGGGCAGCGTTCGGGAAACTACGCGATGTCTGAAGAACGGTCTGAAGAAGTTGTGGCTCTCCGACAGTTTGTGAAATGGTTGAGTATTTTATTTTATTTATAGATATGTAGTATATGTATTTTACATTATAACTATATGTGTAGTTTATGTACGAATTAAGCATAGTAGGTAATATAGTATATTTACAGTTGTCATTCAAATCACGCACTGTACACGTTTGTTTGTCTATCTCTTGTTTCATATAGTTCTCTCTTTTGCTCAAAGGTTAACTGGAAGAGATCCCTTACAGGGATAAGTTCGCCCTTGTACCTTTTTGAATTGTTGTGTATTTTTTTTTACCTGTTTTATTTGTGTGCAATAAAGAATTTACATACATACATATATACATACATACATGTCTTTTCGTCCGACATACCTCAGTGCCTTAAGACGAAAGTCTACAATCAATGTGTGTTACCAGTGATGACTTACGGCGCCGAAACGTGGTCCTTCACCATCGGCCTCATCTCTAAACTCAGAGTCGCTCAAAGAGCTATGGAGAGGGCTATGCTCGGAGTTTCTCTGCGTGATCGAATCAGAAATGACGAGATCCGTAGGCGAACTAAAGTTACTGACATAGCCCTCCGGATTAGTAAGCTGAAGTGGCAATGGGCAGGCCACATTGCACGCAGAGCAGATGGTCGATGGGGTCGAAAAGTGCTCGAGTGGAGACCACGGCTAGGCAAACGCAGCGTAGGACGTCCACCCACAAGATGGACAGACGACCTTATGAAGGTCGCCGGGACACGCTGGATGCAGGTCGCATCTAACCAGTACATCCAGAGGGGAGGCCTATGTTCAGCAGTGGACGTCTTATGGATGATGATGATGATGATGAATATGTAAATACCTAATTATAACGGCAAAAACAGCCAATCATTTTTTTTCTAATACTAATATTACTTACAGATAATTATTGGCTAAAAGCCAAGATGCCAGGTCACAACCCTATGTCAAATGGAATTTAAAAAAGAGGCACTTGCCGGCCTAGGCCGGCAACGAGGTACTTCCCGGCCACTTTTTAGGCACTTAACTACAACATTTTATTGCATGTTTGAGAAAATTTATATTATTATCTTAGTAAGCCTTAAAAAAGGACTTGACTCACGATTAAAAAGACACGATAGTAGTTTATGCTCGATTGTCCTGTAAATATGAGACGAGCCTTAACCAACACTGTATAATAGATAGATAGGTACTAAGGCATGCAATCTGGGGATTCATTTGTATGCTAAACGGTTAAAATTACGTGTATTTAGTTACTACACGCGATATGTTTCGGAGAGCTTAACGCCGCGGCCACGACATTGGTCTAAGGCGACCAGCGGCGAGCGAATCCATGAGTTGCAGCGGGATGCCGATATGGGTACGAGAGGGAGCACCATACGTTTTCCGCTAAGCCGGTCGCCTTAGACCGATGTCGTGGCCAGGACATAAGGCGACCGGCTTAGCGGAAAACGTATGAAGCTCCCTCTCGTACCCATATCGGCATCCCGCTCCAACTCATGGATTCGCTCGCCACAGCTATGCTATTCTCTTATTCACACATTCGACGCTGCGTTCGTCTACGAGCTCGACGACGAGACAGCCTTCACTTCGACGTGGAGCGCAGCGCTGCGAAAAACGGTATTCACTAACCTAGAACAGCTCGTCGTCGAACTGTAGGCGGTAACTCTCGACGCCGAGCGCTAGTGTCGTTTAAAGTGCATCAGTGAATACCATTTTTACGCTCGACGCTGCCGCAGCGCTGTTAGCAAGGTGGTTTCCTTAGTGAATAACACTGCTGGTCGCCTTAGACGTGGCCGCGGCATTAGTCTCCATTATCAAGCACTGAGGCCGCTCGCGAGCGCGGCGCGTACTCATCACAAAACACACGACTTTGAACACGAATGCAGATGCAGATACGAGTATATAAAAGTGGTACTTTTTATTGTATTTATTTTTATTTTAACAGGTCCGTTCCGACGTTGATAAAGTAATGGACGCCATGTTTTTACTATTAACGTTTCTTGATTGTATTTGTAAACAAATTATGTTCATGAAGAAATCTCAAAGTATACTGGATTTGCTTAATATTATGAAGGGTGAGCTTTATTTATATTATTATGTATTTTTAATCAAAGCTGTGTTTATTATAATTAGTTTAAAATGTAACATTAATAATTACATGTTAAAGTTATTGTACTAAAATCAAAGCGCAAAATTTTAGTGTAAATTGATAATAAAGAACCATTGTTCAAATCAGGTGAAAATGTATATTCCGGATATTTGTGATCTGATCTAGGTAAATTGATATGCGACTCTTTCATGAAACTCATTTTCATTGACGAATTTGTATAGTTAATTAAAAAAATAGCAACGCTTGATTATTCGAATTGGAATGAAAACATAATTCGTTTTCAGATTATATTTATTGAAAATAGAGAATAGTTGTGCGTAAGTAGATGTGTTATTCTATGCTGATGCCAGGGATCGGAACCCAATATTTTAAAATGTTATTTTTTTTATTATTTATTATAAGCCTATTCTGTCTCACTGCTGGGCAAAGGCCTCCCTCCTCTTCTTCTATTCATCCCGGTTCTGTGCTATATCTGGCTAGTCACTCAAAAGGAAGCCAAGTTATCCCGCCATCGCCTGAGGGGTCTGCCGGGTCCTCGCTTTGAGTTATATGTATACTTTTTTATATAGTCCTCAATATTTTATGTAATTAACAACAGCATCGTATTGTTGAATTACTCCATTAACAAAGATGTTATACATATATTATACCGAAGAACGAAAAATAACGAAACTAGAACCGTTCTTTTGTTTGGAGAAAAAACCGGTATCCAATCCCTGCAATACGTTTACTTACCAACTAACCGCCTTATTCATAAACGTGTGTAGCATTGTTCGTCCTTGCAATCTTATAGACATTTTGATACAACCGAAAAAGACAGCCAATACTTAACGGCTGACTAAGTTATGGACAGAGATCGGACAAATGTGCGTCATTGATCGGACATGACTCCAAAATCGATGAGATAATTAAACATTTAATAATATTCAAAAAAATACCTATTTGACACCGGTAGCTATGAAAACCTTTGTAAATAATCATCTTGGCTTGGACATAGAATTTCAGAAAATTATTCGTTTAGTTATTCATTTATTCAATTTTGTAGTCGTGTCCATATTATTGCGAACAATGGCGCACATTTGTCCGATCTCTGGTTATGGATGAGTTATATTTTATATTAGGACCTAGTTTCAACCAAGGACTAGCTGAGCATCGGCCGCTACTCGTGAGGACAACTAATCAAGCTCGTATCCTGCTGCGATTGTTCAACAAACTTTGCGTATTGACTTGTTTCTTGTGGATCATAATGCCCACTATTTTGCATTTAAGACATGAAAAAGTCGAATTTACAATTTGGGTTCCTTTCGACACCAATGGAAATTCCGGGTATCTATTAAGTTTTTTTATTATAGTAATAAACGTCATCACCTATGAAATTGGTGTTTTATAATATGGAGAATTTTGTGAAAAATTCATTTTTCATGCAGTAAATTATGTGTACCATAATTTTTGGATGTCAAAATCAAAATAAGCCAAATTTTGCCATTAATAGGTATAAGACACTTCTAAGGCGTGTTTTGTATAATTAGGGACCAACTTAAAGTCTATGACCAAAAACGCTAGTTTCATAGGTAATGACCCAATATTTAAACACTTGCTTTATTTTGCTATTAAAACGTTGAGTATTGTGATACTACCAAAAATCTCATCGGTAATGAGAAACTGTATTACATTAATTACATCACCTCTATCATAACCAAGTTGTTAAGTGTAATTGATTGTATAATTTAGTATCTACTTTCAAAATACCACGGCACATAAATCAGCAATCTACTCATTGTCTACAGGTTTTATAGTACCATCTGCTACGTATGGATGCAAACAACGTGGCTAGGCTTAAATAATTCTACAATGGACATTTTTATTGTATATCTGCTCGCACAAACCAAGACTCAAATTTCCATTTTGAGGTAAAATAGCGTAGCGCTATTTATATAGCGTGTTGTAACTTTTTTCATGCATTTAAGCATAAACATATTTCTGTTGCAGGTTTAATTTGGAAAATCTTGTTAGTAGATCTCGAGAGGAAGCGAGAATGACGTCTCATTCTTTTGGCGAACTTCTAGAATGCCGTTTTAGAGGCATTATTTACCATTACAATCAAATCATCCAGTAAGAAATTCAAATCCAAAAAAAATATGCGTCATTACCTACCTATTATTAAATTTACACTATAATTCGAATTACATTTTCGAATGCATATTAACTATCAGGAAAAGCTACAAACGCTCGTGTCCTGAAAGTGTTACTCGCAGCATTAAAAATACTTTGAATAATGAATGCGACTCGACGACTACTTTTAAAAATAGTACTTTTAACTGTTTTGTATTTTTTAACATTCTATTATCATTATCTGACGTAATCAAAAATGCTTCTGATTCATGCTGTTTATGATTTACTCTGATAATACTTATACATATACCTACTTATCTATGTGGTTTACACTGCTCTGATACATTTCATTTCGGAAAATTTCGCAGTGGCTTAAATGTTAAGATAGTCACATTAGTGTATAAACAATATCCATAGATAGATATCCTACGTCTTCTTTCAACGTTGTGGCACACGCAAGGGAAATCCCAGTGAAAATAATATTCAAGAGGACTAGGTACTAATAATTATTACAGAATATAATCATTTTTTCAGATTTTCAAAAATAAATGAGGACATATTTAGCGGTCCCATTCTCTTTCAATTTTTGGTTAGTGGCTGGATCATTTGTACCACTGCATATAGAACGATTAACGTAAGTATATAAAAAAAAGCTCAAGCGAGCAAGTTGCTGTTAAGCATACCTACTCGATGTCTATGAACGTCTACTCGCCTGAAAGGGATAAATAAGTACCCTAGATCTTAGCGTCTAACCCTGTACAAAGTGTATAGGTATTTAACCTTTTGGGCGCCAACGACTGATACATTGGCACCGCAGGTTCAACGTCAAAGACCGTTATATAAGTCTTGATCCTCAGAGCAATATAGACCTAACCGCATGTGCGTAAAATTCAATTTCAGTTTTGCCATTTAGTTGACGTGGCGTGTAAGTGACAGCTTTTGTATTTGACGTGGCGTCAAAAAGGTTAATCTAAGTATCTTAAAGGATGGCAAGAGACCTGACGGCATGACTCTGGTTCCTTGGAGATTGGGAAGGGTGCTAGTTTGGGACGCCACGTGTGTAGACACACTGGCTCCTTCCCACCTCTCTGGAAACAGCAAACAGGAGGGTGCGGCTGCGAAGGCGGCCGAACATCGCAAAAATGCGAAATACTCGGGTCTCGGCTCCGGCTACATATTCACGCCGTTCGGGGTTGAGACCCTTGGTCCGTGGGGTCCCAGCGCTCATAAGTTTTTTATAGACATGTCTAAGCGGCTTGTCGACGCCACTGGTGACCGCCGAGCTGGCAGCTACCTAGCTCAACGCATAAGTATCGCGATACAGCGAGGTAATGCTCACATCCTTGGCACCATGCCGCGGGGGCCCAACTTTTTCGATTTATTTTAGTTTTATTTAATGTTAATTTGATAGGTTACTTTAGTTTAGTATCTTAAATGAGAAAAATAAAATGCTGAGAAAAGTATTTAGGTAACTGGTTTTCGATTTTACCTGTAAATTTCCGATAAAGTATTTATTAAATTTATCCTGCTGTTTTCAGATGAATCCTCTTTCTGGCGAATTCTTATCTATGATTTTGTACATGATTTGCATTCTTTCGGAACTGTTCTTATTTTGCTTTTACGGAAACGAGGTAGCTCACGAGGTAAGTAGGAGAGGTTATTTACTGTCAAATGAATACGATTCATCGTGTAACTATAACGCTTCGTTACAGGACGTCCAGTAATATTTACTAAATAAATAATGTCTCGATTATTATAACTTTATATGCGTCTAACATAACTACATAAATCTACCCATGTCTTTAAGACGTTCCAAAATAACGGTTTATATATTTATTTAGCCCTAACGTGTGATATATTTTTGGACAGATATATAAAAATAAATAGGGGAGTACTAAAGTCCTTTTTTGATAAAGTTAACTTTTTCTGAAATATTCGGTCCAGAAGTAAAAAAATATTTGCCCTCTACCTCTTTTGAACCATATACCTTTTAAAAATATAAGAAAATGGAAAGTTGAATATTATATGAAAAAAAATTTGAACTTCATAGGTTGAAATTTTAGAAAGTTGTACAAAACGACGAAACCTTAAGAAATATAAGACTTAACGTTGTGGTATTATTTTTACTATAGGTAGTTTTAATTTTTGAATGGGAGTTAGAAAACGTGTTCTACATTATGAAGAACCGAATTTCCGTTATTGCACATTTAAAAAGAACATGTTGGGTCATGCTCAACTGGGCTGATTTTTCAAAATACTTTTATTTTGGAGTATTCCATAAACTCACTTTTTAAACTTTAACCATAAATTCATGACTTTTTTCATATTTTTGGACTCATGAATCAAAAACTAGAGAGATATAGAAATATAGTTACAAATATTGACATAAGAAAAAAATATTTTTTTTGGGACCTTTATTATTTTTGAATGACCTATTCAACGATACCCCACACTATAGGATTACAGCGAAAAAGAAAACATCTCCTCCTTACTACTAGGGGAGGAACCCGAAAAAAAAAATTTTTCTACATTTTATTCTACCTCTTTGTCGGCGTGATTACCCGTACCAAATAGCAAATTTCTAGTACTAACGGCCACTGAGCTATGCCGTGACTGCGGACAGACAGACGGGCAGATGAACAGACGCACATGGCGAAACTATAAGGGTTCCTAGTTTACTACGGAACCCTAATAAATGGGAGCTCGCTTTGCCGGCATTGGTCTTTATTTTAGGATGGCTGAATATATGTCTTCGGATCTTGTCTCACATTTCAAATATTTTACAGAGTCAAAAAATAATGGAGTCCGCGTACTGTATGCAATGGGAGGAGATGCCACTCAAGTACCGTCGCTACTTAATCATATTTATGGAAAGAATTAAATGCTCTATACTACCAAAAGCTGGCAAAATTGTGCCACTATCTGTTAACACTTTTGTGCAGGTAAATATACAGACGTTTATATAGGTACTCATCTCCATGGCACTTCAGTAAAGGCTGGCACGGCTGCCAACTCAGCAGAGCTGCTCAAGCGGCGCAAATATGCAACCATAGGCAATGGTTTCATATTTTGCAGTGCCGTTTGCAGTGGAGACCTTAGGACCCTGGGGGTTCAAAGCCGTGCGGCATAAGCTGTACGATCTGACGCGTTACCAGAAGGCTGGTTCATATCTAGCACAGCGGATCAGCATTGCCATTCAACGTGGCAATGCTGGCAGCCTTCTGGGCACGCTACCGATTGACAGTGATCTGGGGCAATCTTTTTATTTATAATTTAGTAGTATTGTATTTTTTTTGTACAGGTTAATATTGTTTATAGTTTTAAAAAAAGGTACAATAGGGCATAAATGTACTTTAAACCTTGTAAACATGATATCCGTTCTATTTAGAACGAACTAGTACTAAATGTAATGACTTCCATACAGGTAGATTGCGTTCACGTTCTAGTCCTAGTTAGCAGTTAGATCTCGACCCACTTTTATCATTGAATACACGTTACATACAGCTTTTATATTGCAACTACTTCCTGAATCGGGACTTTATAAAGTTTCACTATAAAAGTGCAGCGAGAAATCTTTTACAAAAATATTTCGATGGTTTTTCGCATTTCGCTTTTAAATTTTGTTTTTTTTTTCAGATTGTGAAAACTTCGTATACATTCTACACTTTTTTGAATAATTCAAGTGTTAAAAAATAAAACCTACCTACCTACTAATCACGTGACAATGATTATTATTTATTATGTATAGCAGCCGGTACAACACAATTTTTTTTAGCTAGATTATCGAGAGTACTTATACAGTAAAGCCTTGAACATCTAATATTGTATAATTTTGTGACATATTTATTTTTGTTTAAATTAAAATGTTAATTTATCAGAAGACTTATTGTCGATGGAGTTTACGTAATAATCATATACATATACCTAATGTGCTATTGTCAACGATGTCCTAATACAAATGCAACTTTGAGAAACAAGATGCATCAACAACAATAGTTATTTGTTATACAAGGGTGCAAAGTTGTATTTTACCCGCGAGTATGAAATTGAAACACGAGCAAGCGAAAGGATTCTATAGTTGAACCACGAGCGAAGCGAGTGGTTCTAAAATAGAATCCTGAGCGCAGCGAGTGTTTTAACCCTCTAATGCATATGAAGCCAAATATGGTTTCATTGGTTTTGGACTCTATTGACTGCTGTTAGGGTTCACATTTGAAATGCATTTTTGCCTGTCTTATGCATTAGAGGGTTAACATACGTGTCGCATATAGCTTATAATATGTAAATAAACATCTGTCTTATGTCATTTATAGCTCATACTATGTAAATAAATATCTGTCTTATGTAGCTCATAACATGTAAATAAATGTCTGTCTTAGTATGTAATTCTTAAGCCTAAGACTTTAACTAGATATAAGATTGATTGTTCCCCAATTAAATTAATCCCATTCCTTTACTTTTTGTACAATATTTGTCCATTGTATATTTCATGTAATTCATTTAAATAAATACTATCACACTATACGCTATAACACCCAGAGCGCACGCGGCTTAAGATGCCCGCGACTTTGGGCGCTCGCGGATTATCGCGGAGTGGGGATAACTAATATATATACACGCGATCCGCGAGGGCTCATTTCATTCACGCATTCACGCTCACTTTATCAAGCGCTAATCACGCGCTCACTAACCAACTAACACTTAACCTACTGTAATGTTGTAATTGTAAACAAGTGTTTTTATTTAAACATTTCCCTCAATAAAGTCCCTGAGCCGAGGTAGCCGCGGTAGCTGAGTCATCGAGCATCACGACAGTCTTCGTCAAGAGAACGAGATACATCCACACCCCACAACTTGGTCCTTCAGAAGCCGGATAGCAGCGAAGACTGAAGGTGCAGAGCAAGCCCGGTTGTCAAAACAGAAAAAAGTACGCGCTGAGCTGCGAAGGCAACTCGGCTCAGGGTAGGGACCTTACCAGCTTGCTGGTCGGACCGTACGTGTTGTAGGTTTCCTCCACGTACGTGTCCTGGCAACTTTAGTTGCATTACGTCACACGGTTGACGTCATCCTTACCAGCTTGCTGGTCGGACCGTACGTGTTGTAGGTCTCCTCCACGTACGTATCCTGGCAACTTTAGTTGCATTGCGTCACATGGTTGACGTCATCACACTGCTTTCGGACGCTCAAGGCATTGCACTTAGCCTAAGCGCGAGATTCAGTGCATCGAGGGATCCACGCTTAGGGACGTCGGCGTTGCAATCGGTAGCGTCGTCGTATAGGTGTTAGGTAGGTAAAGTCATAATTACCCCCGCGTGCGTCAAAGTGAAGAAAGAAGATGTCCGAATCGGGAAGAACTCTGCGACCGCGGAAACAGGGGCAAGGCGTCCCCACTCCCACGACCACCGGGTCAAGGGACACCACGACCACGCCGCAAACGGGCGACACCACCACTGTCTCCTATGAAACTCAACAAAAGAGCGGAGGCACCAGTGGCAATCAGAACAATAGTCGGAAAAAAGTTCGGTCGGAAGATGAAGTGTCGAATCGCGATATCAACGAAACGGTAGTGGTTAGAAGTAGGTCGGGCACCGTAGTAGGCAACGACGACGATATAGTGCAAAATAACAAGCGCGCGCCGGTAAATAATAAACCCGCGAAAAGTGACCGCGATAATAAACTTGCTGTACTCTTAGCAGAACTCGAAGTTCATAAAGCCGCCCTCGCCGTTGCTCAAAAGCAGAGTGACACTGCCAAGTTAAGGCTCCAGATTGCCGAGGCCGAGGCCCGATCTGAGAGCGGCAGTGTCATATCCGACATTAGTAAAACCGAGCAACGAGTCAGAGGTTGGGTGGAACAACAAGTTCAGTTAAAACCAGCCGTCGCGAATATCAAATTCCCGTCGCCCCGCGAGGCCGCGCCGCCGGCACCCGTTGCCGAGAAATACCGCCAAACTCAACCACAAGCGATAAATGTACCGTATACGCAATACACTCCCGTGATACATAAACCGCCCGAATTGCCCACGTTTGACGGCAACGTTACGGAATGGATCGCGTTTCGCGCCGAATTCGAAGACACCGCGCCCATGTTTAGCTCGGTGAATAACGTCAGTAGGATTAGGCGAGCCCTTAAAGGCGAAGCGCGAACGGCCGTCAAATCAATTATGTACACGGTGCAAGACCCGTACGAAATAATAGAAGCTTTAGAAAGACAGTTCGGAGATCCTGAGGAAATAATCCTCACCGAGCTGCATAATGTCAAACGTATGCCCCGCCTGGCAGAAGATAATAGTAATATAACGACATTCGCCGCGCACGTGGCCAACGCCGTGGCCACGATAAAATCATTAAGACAAGAAAAATACTTGTGCGCGCCGGAACTTGTAAATAAAATAATTAATAAACTAAATTTAATTGTGCGCTACGAATGGGCAAAGTATAAACAAGCAAATAGCGAAACACCGGATTTAGTCGCGATTTCCGAGTTTTTGAACGTGTGACTGTTCCATGTTCATGTTTGAACAGTAAAATCACTTACCTTAACATTTGTAATAGTAGATTTGTTATTCATTCATAATTTACAACAATTGCATTCTGACGACACTTTGATGTGTAATAAATACATTTTATATGTATTCTCAGAAACCTGAAATAAATATTGTTTGTTCTATCGTCTCAATGGAAATTGGTCAAATAAAACAAACAGTAATATTTTGTTATAAAATATTAATGTTTGTTGATTACATATGACATTAATGACAAATGGGAACGTCATTTGTTGTTAAAGTCGTACCTCACCTTCCACGACATTGTGTTGCGATAAATCTGATGCACATTTTTATTTTATTTATATTATATTATTCCACAAAATATTAAATTAATTTATAATAATTATCAACAATTTACCCTTGTTGTGAATTGTTGTATTCAGTTTAATACGGGCTTTTTATAATACATGTCTGGTTTCACATATTTTTATTTATCAAATTCAAATATTCAAAATTTATGAATAGATTTTCGACAGTTTTTGTCATAAAATTTCTGTATAAAAAGCTGGAATTTTTCATAGAAAGGGCTTTTTTATTTTGAGTTTAGCTGCGAAAGGACTTTTGGTTCTTGCGTTTGACCGCGAAAGGGTAAAGACCCTGTCTTTTCAGTGAAGGAATCCCTGGAGGGCGAAGCTCTGCCCAAATTATGTTATGTCAAGTATTCTGTGTGTATCTATTAATAATGTATACCTTATTTTTACTGGAAATTATGGTGAGTCAACCTAGTTTCTTCCCAACATCAGTCAGTAGAGTCAGTCATTCATTTGGGGAAGGGTAATTATAACATTCATTCTAAAGTAACTTTAAAATCTATATTCTCTAACAAAGCCTATTAATATAATTCGATTCTGGGCTGTTGTTAGTTAGATTGTTTTGGTTTTCTAGGTTCTCTAATTCTCTAGTGTGGGGGGCGTCAAGCTATGCACTGCCTACTATTAAAGGTGTTCAGTATAATATAAAAGTAACAATGATTCTGTCAAGTTGAGTCCAGTAGCTACAGACTGATCCAAAGAGTTTTGGGCAGACTGTTTAAGGTCCATATGCGAGGCGAAGCAGTGCATTGGGTCCTATAGAGCAGAAGGAACGCTCATCTTGGTTGATCATTCAGAGAACGAATGTATCGATCATCATTATTATTAACAAAAGTGCTTGCTTTTCACCTTTAGACCCTGGAGAATTTGAGTATTAGCTGTAGCTAGGCTTAGTTTGGGGTTATACTGCAATATGATACGCGTATGAATACTTGGTGCTTCTTTTCATCTTTTCCTTTTGTTTGCATTGCAGTTAGGTTCCGAAGCACCGTAAACGTTTAGCTAGTAGTAGTAAGGAAGACCAACCGACGGGGGCGACCCCACACTGGTTGGTTTAGCGTTGCCTCTTTACCCCACCCAAAATTGCTGGAACTGTTAATTTAGCTAGCAGATGTGTTAGGGTTAAAAACAATAAATTTGTTAGAAGTTCCAGTCAATTGACAGAGGTCACTTAGATGGTCGGGGATATTCCTCTCTGAGGAATTTTATTTTTATTGTTCCATTCTTCACATCATATATTTTATTATCTGTATTTATTTAACGTTCAACTAATCAATAAACTTAAATTTCAGTGCTTGAATGTGTTAAAATTATCTATCTATTATTCCCCTCAAAATCAATAAAAACAATGTCACGTTTTCCTTTCAATAAATAATCATTTCTCTTTATTATTGCATGTCCAAATATCTATTTGTTTTGTGTCCAAAGGTTTAGCTTGTTTCACATTAAAGAATCTCTGTTACTATACGGTTCACAACATAGGTGTCCTACCCTAGACTAGACGATCACTGGCCAATTTAGTATAAAGTTACAATTTATCTCTAAGTTTTAAATGTTATATTTAACTGTATAAAATTTACATTTAATAAAAATATATTATTCATTTAATCGTTTTATTTAAAATTAGAGGGGGGGGGTTGTTTACAAACGATATAAGCAAAGCCGCGAAACGCGTAAGTCATGGTAAACAAAGTAGATCGCGAAATCACGTGAATACGGTAGCTTTCGAACAAAACTCAAAACGAGAATCTAGACAAAATTACGCGCCACCGTCTTATCGCGATAATAGTAGCGACTCTGAATCGGAAGTACATAACGCGACACCGCGCAAAGGCTCGAGGTATCCCACGGTAGCCCAAGTAAAACCGCGGGAAATAAAAAAGAAACCAGAGTACAACAGCGGGGCTAGACCGAAACAAAGCTCGCCCAGTGTCAGCGTACCGCGCGATTCGTGTCCCATATGCAAGAATGCCAACAACCATTACGTCAGCGCATGCGCGAAGTTTATAACTGCGTCAGTCGCCGATAGATGGGAGTTCGTAAAAAATGCACGGCTATGCGTTAGGTGTCTAGGGTTCGCGCATCGTAGACCGTACAAATGTAAATACGTAGCTTGTGGAGTAAACCAGTGCGAGGCTGGCCACCACAAATTATTGCACGGTTTAAGTTTAACCACGGCTAGCGCTCAAAGTAACAAGGCCTCACCGGGAGGCGTAAATACGATACGATTAGCACAGGCGTATCTTAAAATTATTCCGGTAGAAGTATCAGGTCCGTCAGGCGTGGCGCATACGCATGCGCTATTAGACGAAGGTGCAGCGATGTCACTGATCCTGCACGAAACGGCCGTCAAGATAGCCCCCCAACAGAGGGGGGAAACGCTCGATATTCAAGGCATAGGCGGTACCGTTAGCAACACAGATTCGTATACAATTCGTTTCGGAATCAGAGGTCACTGCAGTCGTCATTTAGAAACGATAGAAGCACTGACTATTAGAAGAATAGGTGTAGGATCGCAAGAAGTGTCCAGAAAATTAGTCGAACAATGTGAACATCTAACAAATGTCATTGACGAACTATGCTACGACACCGCGGTTCCAACCATCCTAATAGGACAGGATAATTGGCATCTAATCGTAACACGGCAAATTCTAAGCGGTAAACCTCACCTACCCGTCGCGAGTCTGACGAAGTTAGGATGGGTACTCCATGGGCCACATCGTAAAGGCGACGCGGCAATAAATTTCATAGGCCACGCACGGCCTAAGACCGCGGACGATCTCGCCGTCGAGCTTATGAAAAAGCATTTCGACATAGAGGCACTAGGCATAGAAAAAAAACTACCGCGTACCGATACCGACCAGCGCGCGTTAGATTTATTAAAATCAACATGTCGAAAAATACCGGGTGAAAATAGATATAGGGCGGGACTATTATGGCGTACCGATGATGAAACTCTCCCGGATAACAGAGCTCACGCGTTACGACGACTTTACAGTCTAGAAAGAAAACTCGATCGCGATACAGCTCTGAAAACCGAGTATACGAAGCACATGAATAATCTGCTCGAGAAAGGTTACGCGGAGAAAATGGATTCGCCACCCCCACCCGAAGGAACCCGAACATGGTACTTAGCGCATTTTCCGACGTTTCATCCGCAGCGAGGAAAAATGAGGCTAGTATGGGACGCGGCGGCTACGGCATACGGGCGATCATTAAATAGCGCGCTGGTGGCCGGGCCCGATCTACTAGAATCACTCTTTGGCGTTATGGTGCGCTTCCGAGAAGGCAAAACCGCGGTAATAGCCGACGTAAAAGAAATGTTCTTGCAAATCGAAATAATGGAACAGGATCGGGATGCGTTACGTTTCGTTTGGAGGGGGGAGGACCGTTCAGCCCCACCTCAAGAATATAGAATGAAACGATTAATATTCGGTTCAGCGGCGTCACCTACAACGGCGCTATACGTCAAAAACGAAAACGCAAACGCACACAAAGACAAGTACCCGATAGCCGCGGAAAAAACCATAAAAAACACATACATGGACGACATGTTAGTAGCATTTGACATGGACGACCCCGAAGTTAGGCGCGTTATAAACGAAATATACGAGTTAAACATGCTTGCGTCGTTCGAACTTCGCGGGTTCGCGTCAAACAACCCTGCGGTAATTTCTGACGTAGTAAGCTCCAAGGAAGAAACGTCAATTATCGGGGGGAGCGAAAGCGAAAGAACGTTAGGCTTAAAATGGAACCATAAACGAGATACACTCGGATTCCACGTCAACTTTCGCAATACGCCCGAAGACGTCCTAAATGGAGAAAAGTTACCTACAAAACGTCAAGTTACTAGCAGTGCAATGTCCATATTCGATCCGATAGGCTACGTAAGCCCAATTTCAGTGCTAGGTAAAGCACTCATGCAAGAGGTGTGGAGAACCGGTATAGATTGGGATACGACTATTCCTATCTCACTCGCACCCGCATGGCGGTCATTCGTCGATAACGTACAGCAACTAAAATATTTAGAAATACCGCGTCACGTACAGGCGTTCAATAGAGAAGCCGATATACATGTTTTTTGCGACGCGAGCGAAAAAATATACGCGGCAGCTATATATATAGTAAGTACCAGTCCAGAGGGACTACGTACTTCAGCGCTCGTAGCAGCGAAAGCACGAGTCGCACCGCTGAGAGTAATTAGCGTGCCACGAATGGAACTACAAAGCTGCGTACTCGCGACCAGGTTAGCCGAAACAATAGTCAAGGAATCGGATTACGTTATAAAGAATAGGTATTTTTGGGCCGATTCGAAAACCGCGTTAACATGGATCAGGTCAGACCCGCGTAGGTATAAAACGTTCGTAGCCCATAGAATAGCGGAAATTGAAAGCACAACCACTCCCGCCGACTGGCGATGGGTGCCGAGTGCGTTAAACGTAGCCGACGACGCGACTCGAGGCGTCCCCGCGCAATTCGGAACAAATCACCGATGGTTCATCGGGCCCGAGTTTATACGTCAAGAAGCAGCTAAGTGGCCGGTTGAAAAAACACTCGCCGGTACGGACGTTACCGGAGAGGAACGCGCGATTAAAACTATATGTACGGGCGTCGCGAGTAAAAAAGATAAGTTCGATTATTTACCAGTCGTAAATAGGTTCTCTAAATTTTCAAAGTTAGTCCGAGCGACGGCTAGAGTTCTGATTGCCGCCGAGGCTTTTAAAGCCAAACCGCTATGCAAGAAAATAGAAACAGAAATGAACAAGGGGCATTTGAACTTGGCCGAAATCTTGTTAATACGACGAAGTCAACAAGAATCCTACGCTGAGGAAATCAAGTTGCTGGAGGCTGGGCGCGCACTACCAAGAAGGTCGGCATTACACAAAATTGCAGTTAAACTAGACAAGAATGGAGTTCTTATACTCGATGCTAGAATTGACAAGCAAGTCCACGTACCCGTCTTGCACGCCAAAGAAGGCTTCACGAAGCTCCTGATTCATCATTATCACGTTCTGTACAATCATGGCAACCACGCGACTGTGATCAACGAATTAAAGCAGAATTATTATATTATCGGACTGCGCGGTAGTATTCGTTACTTAACGAATAAATGCCAATGGTGTCGGACCTATAAGGGAACTACTCTCAAGGTTCCTGTAGGCGACTTACCACCAGAAAGGCTCCAAGCGAATCAACCGCCGTTTACCGCAGCAGCGGTAGACCTCTTCGGACCTATGCACATCACAATAGGTCGCCGTAGAGAGAAAAGATGGGGCGTCCTGTACACGTGTCTTACCACCAGAGCCGTCCATTTAGAGCTTGCCGCCTCTCTTTCGGCATCCTCTATGATATTATCATTAAGAAGAATGATGGCACGGCGTGGTACACCCACCGTTCTCTACTCTGACAACGCCACCAATTTCTACGGAGCAGAACGAGAAATCGCCGAAGCAAAGGTGACTCTACCCGAATCCATGAGGCCATTCTTAATCAAGAAATCCATAATGTGGAAGAAGATTCCGCCAGGCAACCCTTCCGCCGGCGGTGCTTGGGAACGTCTCGTCGGCAGTGTCAAGTCAGCTCTGAAAACAACCCTCAAAGAACAAGCGCCCCATGAGGAAGTCCTGCACACTTTGTTGCTAGAAGCCGAACACATAATTAATTCGCGACCACTCACACCAGTGAATCCAGATCTCGAAGACGAGGCCCTGACTCCGAATCACTTCCTTCTTGGACGATCAAGCGCCATGTCACCGCTGGGAGTGTTTACAGACAGCAATTTATCCCTATCTTCTTGGAAGACTGCGCAATCTCTCGCCGACCACTTTTGGAAACGCTGGCAGAAAGAATACCGACCGAATTTACTCCCACGATCCAGCGCACACCAGAAAAGTCAAAAGCTACACACAGGCGACATAGTGATAATAGCAGACGGTTCAATGCCACGAGGTACATGGCCTAGAGGCGAAATCGCACAACTCTTTCCCGGCCCTGATGGCCATGTAAGAGTAGCCATTGTACGCACCCGCGCAGGTGAAGTCCGCCGCCCAGTCTCCAGATTGATCCCTATATGCTCTCCGTTCAACGACGGTGCTGACGCACGTGGGGGAGAACTGTCGCATATAGCTTATAATATGTAAATAAACATCTGTCTTATGTCATTTATAGCTCATACTATGTAAATAAATATCTGTCTTATGTAGCTCATAACATGTAAATAAATGTCTGTCTTAGTATGTAATTCTTAAGCCTAAGACTTTAACTAGATATAAGATTGATTATTCCCCAATTAAATTAATCCCATTCCTTTACTTTTTGTACAATATTTGTCCATTGTATATTTCATGTAATTCATTTAAATAAATACTATCACACTATACGCTATAACACCCAGAGCGCACGCGGCTTAAGATGCCCGCGACTTTGGGCGCTCGCGGATTATCGCGGAGTGGGGATAACTAATATATATACACGCGATCCGCGAGGGCTCATTTCATTCACGCATTCACGCTCACTTTATCAAGCGCTAATCACGCGCTCACTAACCAACTAACACTTAACCTACTGTAATGTTGTAATTGTAAACAAGTGTTTTTATTTAAACATTTCCCTCAATAAAGTCCCTGAGCCGAGGTAGCCGCGGTAGCTGAGTCATCGAGCATCACGACAGTCTTCGTCAAGAGAACGAGATACATCCACACCCCACAATACGAGAAGTAAAATACATTTGCACCCGTGTGTAACACAAAACTTTTCCCCTCACTAGAGCGAGGAAACTCAAAAAAGGTAATTATTTGTTCATTTTACAATCATCATCGGGTTAGTGATAATAATTTTCCAAATGCATCATGTATTTAATGCAAGATTTTGTCGCAGTAAACTTAGCACGAAAAAGTAAACGCAGCACGATTTTAACACATTCCTGTAGTTGCACACCAACGCCAATGCATTATTAAATCATTCACATCATTATTTTTCAAAATTATAACAGAACACCCTGAAAGTTGTTTAGTTTACTATTTTTATGCGTGTTCGAGTCGGTAAATAAAGATTATAACCTATAATATTCTTTGACAATGTTGACGTTGACATTTTCTGCGTTTTGTGATTGCATCTAGTCATCTTATCATCATTCACTAAAACAATTGTTACTTATGGAATTTTAGGATTTATATGTTAAAATCATCATATTTTATAAAGGTTTGTATTTTACACTAAATTCTCAAACAAATTATTTAATTATCATTAATATGGAACAATTTCCATGAGCATTTTACGATTTGTTATTCTGTGGCAAACCTCTTTGGGTTGCTTACTACCGCCTGCGAGACGCTGGCGGCTAAGCTGTCATTTTAAGACGTTATGTCAATATGTTATAATCTAGGAATAATCTGTTTTTCTGGATGATATTAGTTGTTAATGTAATTAATTGAAATATATTTTAATACATTTACTCAGTTCAAAATAAGTTTCATTATTGATTCTGTCAAGTCCTACAATTCCAAAACCAAGGTCATTACTTTGCCACACAAGTGAATAATATGCGTTTTTACATGTTCGTATTAAAGGATAAACGAGCACTTTACGAGCTAGTGAGGGGAAAATACTTTTTTTATTACTGTCCGATCGCAATACCTTTTTTAATGAAACAAAACCAAAAGTGGAACGTACAGTTAGGTATACGTTTCAGTTTCAGCTGAAAATCGAAATTGTTACTTCGGTCGGACACAACTTTTTATTACGTCACAGGTGATAATAAATATAATAAAATAATGCTACATTATTTTATACACGCTATCACTTTGCTAGAGATGTTCTAAGCATCGAAGTACATATTTTGAGTAAATTTGATTGTTTATGTATGCAATTAAAAATCCTAGTAGCCATTTTTATGCAGGTGCTTTCAACGTTCATCATCATCAGCCTGTGATAGTCCACTGCTGGACGTAGGCCTCGTCTATTAACTATGCGTATAGACACATTAGGATGTAAATGCCCATAATCGCCACGCTGGGCAAACGGATTGGAACGGAAATCATCAATATTTTATCAAATAACGGTCAGTGACACTTCAATCCCTTAGTCGACTCTTACGACACCCGCAAGAGGAGTTGGGGTGGTGACAAATGTATTCTTACTGCCGTCATCACACGGCGCTTTCAACGTTAGACTGCACGAACTCTGTGAGGTAAACAATGATTGAGAATGTTATGTAATTCCAAACTTTCATTTGTAACTGCAGTAGCGTCAAAATAATCTATCGTAATCATTCATTTACATTTGAAAATAAGTTTCTTAACAAAGACTTAGTCATTTGGTAATAGTAACCCGATTCCGAAAATTGTCGAATTATAAATGTACAGAACATTAAGGTATGACGTACGATAGTTTGTTCCACTACTATTTGTAGGCCATGAATACACAATTACATAAAGGTAGTACAAAAGTATCGAACTATTCCATTTTTATTATTTTTAGCCCTAGTATCAACGTTCGCAAAATTCAGTAAAAACCGAAAAAAGTGTTGGATAACTTTGCAGCGAGCTAGTACGGAACAATTTTTTTTGTTGCTTTCTGTGGGTATATCGCTGTCTGTTTATTTAGTTGTAT
Organism: Thaumatotibia leucotreta; assembly: GCA_025490895.1. Lineage (NCBI taxonomy): Eukaryota > Metazoa > Arthropoda > Insecta > Lepidoptera > Tortricidae > Thaumatotibia > Thaumatotibia leucotreta. Next base: position 21,176 of record JALPQI010009789.1, on the reverse strand, counting down.
GAACTGTTGCAGTAGGCACCAAGTCGCACAATCGCAACGAGCCTTTTAGGTCCACGGAGTCCCAATGGGTTCAAAAATAAAATCGATAGAGAATTTTAATATAATCCCCTTTAAATTTATCCTAATTTGACATTAGTATAGATGTTTGCTTCGAGTGTTGATGTGGAGACCCGAACAAGCGAATGATTACATGATAAAATTAGAATCTTAAGCGCTGTGAAGTATTGAAAGACACGAGATGCATATCTGTATAATGTTTGCTCTCGTGTGATACATACAACTTTTCACCTCAGCGGCAAGAACTTATTGTAATGTAAAGGAATAAAACACCTCTTGAGGAGTTAAAACATCGACTTCGTTACTTGATTCACTCACACAGTATGTTTTATCTCTAAGAAAACTAATCACGACTAACATTTGAAAAATTCAATCGCGCTAACTTTTTAATTTAAAAAATATAAAGTGCGTTCTGAAACTATGCTTTTAAAAAAATTCGTTCTTAATAAAAAATAACAAATTATCATAATAAAATTCGCGTCAAATATTGCTCTCTTCATTTTATTATAAAAATAATTAAATACTCATATCATATGATTAAAATAAATGTATTATAGGTTTAATGTACTTAATTAATATTATTATACAAGTTTAACACGAGTTCAAATTTTATTTTGTATCCGAACGAGCTTTTCATTCCCGCTTTTTGGGGGCCTACTAGGCAGTATGGCTTAGTGCTTTCGCCTGTCAACAAGGACTAAAATTAAAAAAAAAATGGGGGCCTACTACGAAGGTTTCTAAGTCGAAGGACGAATCGATATATTTTATATCGACCTCTTTTTTCGATAACGGAATGAAAGTGACGGATGCAATGAAGTTTAAAGCTAGGCGTCCACAGACCCGAATCGTACGCATCGGACGCATCGCATTTAGTATTCTTTGTATAGAAAGTCACACAAGTGCGTCCACTGTTCCGCACCGTACGATACGGACATGTGGACGCCTGGCTTAAATGTTCACAGTTTGTATTACACCCCGCAGTATGAAAAGATGACCTGCGACTAAACATCGCGTTGTTTAGTCGCAGGTCGCAGGTCATCTTTTCATACTTCAGGGTACGACACGGAAAATTAAAAAATTGCATTCTGACGTTTTGGACTGGATATTTTGGTTGCAACAGACTATCGTAGGTATACTATGTGCACCAAATAAAGGTTGTATCTTATGTAGGTCACCATTAATACTTAATAATTATCCCTACATAAAACTTGAAACTCTTGAAAATATTGTATAACTTAACGTAACTAAAACTTGTTACAAAATTTAATGAGAACCCTTCGTTATGTCTTACGAAAGCCCTTATGTTTATATTAACGTTAAACTCGACTCTGCGAAATTACACGCTTATTTGTCAGGGCTTAATATTTGGTTCGTAACATTAAAATTAATAGTTATGGCCTCAAACTGTTGGAACTCTTTGTGTGCAGAGTTGCGGAGTAAGTTTCTGCGGTTGCCCTTAAGGAGTATTGGATTTAGTTAGGTTGAAATAAGTTAGGGGCAAACAATTTTTTTTACGTTGTAATGAAAATTGTTCGCTGCATAATTTATATAGCCATGTTTATTCTGATATGCAGTATGTAGGCACCAAAAGCGGTCAGTTTATTGTCTGGTGTTGTCTTTTACATGAGTAAATTTTTTTTCACCACACTGCTCGTAAACACGCTGTTTGTCCTTAAATTTCAGAGTGCAAAACTGTGTTTTAATCTCTAGAGGTTAAAGTAATTTTTTTTTAATCTTCTGGATAGACTAAAGCAATAGCTTATACGGCCTGAGTGTGCAATAAGCTTTTTGACGTTTGAACTAGACAGTACGTTCGAAAACTCAATAGTTTCAAATAGATACACATGAACCTTTCATAATATTATATTCAATATGCTAAAATCCAAATTAAATACCACATTTTGTTGTAAAAGGCTTTTAATTAAAAGTTCTAAAAATACGACAAATAAAAACAATAGGAAAATGAAAGTGTTTTCACTAAGCAAAGGACCATGGGCAGATTTGTATGGCGAGTGGACCAAAAACCAACAGAGCTAAAAGTGGTGTCATTAAATAGGTATTTACATTTATTTCATTTCATTCTATGGGCACTATGCTCAATTCCATTGCAAAACGGAGATATTTATATTTTGATCAGAGTAAATAATATGATGATTGGTGCGTGGACGACGCGACGGTGATTTACTTAGGGAGTACCCGCATAACGCCTTACTCATACAAAAATATCCAACGGAATTCAACTTAGCACCTATATAATGAAATAAAGTACACAAGCAGACCTTTTTAATGACACTACTCCCAGCTCTGTTGGTTTTTGGTCCATTTTTACGCATAGTCCTTTCAGAACGCATCCGAATATTTATTTTCCTTTAAAATTACAAGCCACGCCAAGATAAATATTTGAGGTTATTGTTTTATTATTTGTTGAATTTGGAAGTTGAGGACTTGCAAATAAATTCTTCTAATTTGTTATGTTTGAGTTTTATTTCGCATGTTTCCTCGCTTTAGTGTGGTGAAAAATGTTGTGTTTCACTCGGCAGCAAAGCTTGTTCAACTCTCGTGCCTTAAAACCTTAGCATCGCTCAAGATTCCATTTTATGAACCACGAGCGCAGCGAGTGTACAACTTGTAAAATTCTTTAATCTTTCGCTTACTCGGGTTTCAATATTTGCACGAGAGTTAAACAATCACTTTGCTCCCTAGTAAAACAAAAACTATTTCCTTACGTACTTTAAATTAAGCCCGGAAATATTATGTATCCGGTGTCATATGCTAAGATGATATGTAAAGAGATTTCATGTATTTATTTCACACCTAGGACTGCAACAAACTGTCTTTTGTTTTGAAACGTCAAATTGTGAAACTGGGTCTTGACATTCAGCCACAGCAAAAATAATAACCTGAGAACTAATGTCTATACCAACAGGTAAAAGGATACCTCAAACAGATTAAAAAAAAGTTAGGCGCGAATGTTTTTTTTTAATGTTGTACTTACGATACTGTACTATTGTAACTATTGGTTTATTTACGAATCAAATAGTATGGTTCGGCGAAATCAGTTCGTTTTATTTCATGGCAAGTTTGAGAAAAGCACTATACAAATCTCGGCGAGAAACAGGGTTACAGGCCGCGTATTCCTATCTGGCCTCAGTTCCTTCGGCCAGATATATCTACTTGGCCTGTAACCCTTCGTTTCCCGTCCTCTATAGTAATGTACTAATTAACGATTTGACAACGTCGTAATCGCATATACTTGTTTAGAAAGTAGATCATCGAAATACTTCACACCCGGGTTAAAGAAGCTAGAGGGGCGTTTTCACAAATCGTTGTTCAAATCACCTTGTTATTTAATTCGGACAAGTTTGGGCTTGTTCTACTCAGGATCACGAGCTCTTTCGATTCTAATAGGAGAAAAAAATATCCCAAAATGTTTTTTCCATTACGAGACCGTTTTTTCATAGATGTTCAAAGGCGGTAGCGTATTGGAAGGAATGAAAACTGTATGAAAATTATGGGTCATATTTTTTCTACTATTAGAATCGAAAGAGCTCGTGATCCTGAGTAGAAGAAGCCCAAACTAGTCCGAATGAAATAACAAGGTGATTTCAACAACGGTTTGTGAAAACGCCCCGAGAATTGGCGATGGGACTGGCCACTGGTGGGGATATTCATAACATTTTAGGGCTGATGCTACTAAATTAAGCATTTACATTTTGCTTACATTACCACCTACTTATAGGTAATGCATCACGAATGCAACACCAAATGAAAAATAGCACAATGCCAAACAATATGAAACATTTTGGCCTAATAGTTAGATATTCTCTGACTGCTTACTTTCCGACGGCAGTTGACACCAAAGAGGTGTAAAAAGCCAAGTGATAATGATAAGCATTCTGTCTGCTACTCTATCTCTCTATAGTTAGATGCGTATCTTGACGCGGTATCATGCATGTTTCAAAAACTTCGAATGTAGGTGACTAACTTTTCATTTAGAAAACCATACACAAGGTCAACTATTGGTTTAGGCTTCTCAGAATAAGATTATTTAGAAAAGCTAAAATACTCGCATAGAAAATTATACTGCAAGAAAAATGATTATCAATAATTCCAGAAAAATCTATTCAGTAAAGGGATCATTGTTTGCAATTCGCACCGTGAGGCGTCGGCGTCGGGCATTGTTATCGTTGCGTGAATTATGCAGGTAATGGGCCGCGTTTACAGGCGTACGTGCCCCGACATTCATTACGGCGGCTAATTAAACCAGCCGTCGAGATTCCGACGACGAATCCGCCTTTCAGACCTGTGTTGTTCCTTATGGAGTACGCTAGTTGAGCACCGCATTAACCAGTGTAGTTGGGGCCTTATGTGGAAATTTGTTTTAGGTATCAGTGGCCAACAAACATTCGAAGCATCTGGTAGTAACAGGCGACCGTAGCCTAGAGATAACATAAGTCTAGGAGTGCTACAGTCAATACGTGTCCCTTTAAAAACCTGCTATGCTATTCACTTATGCACACATTCGACACTGCGTTCGTCAACGAGCTCGTCGTCGAGACAGCCTTGTCTAAAATCCTAGCTGTTTTATTTGACATTAGGAATCGAGGTTGTGGGCGAGTTCGTCGCTGTTTTTCGTTAGAAAATACGAAGTTCGTACATTAAACGTCAGTCTCTCGACGCAGTGTAGTTTCAGCTCACGCCCCATTCGTCGCCGAGCACTAATGTCGTTTAAAGTACATTAGTGAATACCATTTTTAGGCTCGACGCTGCCGCAGCGCTGACACAGCGCTGACAGCAAGGCGGTTTCCTTAGTGAATAACACTGCTGGGCACTCCTTTTTTGTAGCTCATAACTGTAATCTTAATTAACATGGCAATCATCGACGTAAAATTTGCACATCTAAATTAAAAATAGGTACGATTGACAAGTACGAGTATGTACCTAAGCATTCCACTTTGTAATTCACGGGAAGTTAAAGGCACTGTACAAATAACATTGTCGAGTTGTTCTAGACGGTCAGCGTTCTATGACAGCTATCTGATATCATCATCATCAAGTCAGCAGAAAGACGTCCACTACATACATACATAGGCCTCCCCCAAAGATTGCCACAATGACCGGTCCTGTGCCACCCGCCTCCAGCGGACTCCTGCGACCTTCACCAGGTCATCAGTCCACCTTGTGGGGGGCCTACCCACGCTGCCCTTTCCGGTACGTGGCCGCCACTCGAGAACCTTCTCGCCCCAACGGCCATCAGTTCTACGCGCAATGTGCCCCGCCCACTGCCACTTCAGCTTAGCGATTCGGAGAGCTACTTCGGTTCTCTTCGGATCTAATATACTAAAGAATATTTACCGCAGGTGCTAAATAGGTAAACTTCAGGAAATCCGTCCCAAATCAAGACTTGATACCAACTTGGCTTTAACACACACCGGCAAATCGAGGGGCTCTAATAGAACTTAGATTTTTTAAGACTATATATGGGTAAGGCCGCGGATTTTGACGAATTCGGAGCTTAAAATTTGTCTTGCTCATAAAACAAAACTGACAACATCTAGAGAACTCCGATCAATTTTAAAATATTCCCCTATGCTCAGTTACATGTAATCAAATGAAATAGCTAATTTAGCTCTTTATTTAAAATTAATAAATAAATATTTCTGCCAAAAACGTAACATAAGTCGAGTAATTTTTTCGACTACGAGTACTTAAAACCTTTTTTTTTCATATTATTAGACTTGTCAGCATTAAATGTTTGATTTTAAACCAAATTAGAATGATAAGCGATTGCTTCGTTCATTAAGGACTTATGATATGTGAACAATTTTACTGTTTTCTTTCCCTTTACTTTTTGGGTCACCAATTCCAAACTTACGTTACGATACTTTCGTAACGCTTTTTTAAGGTCATATTTAAGCCAATGTTGGTAGAAATTTGTTTATCGACACTAGGAACTCTTATTCTAGTAGGGCAACACCCATAGGCACACTCACTCCCATTAATTCGTTAACAAATGGTTGTCACAGTGCACGCGGCGAAAGTTTTAGCAAAAAACGTCTAAAGTGGTAGTGTGATTTTTACGGTACCTAAGTAGTGATTATTATTAAACGGCTGTTATTTCATACGAAAGGGTTTAGTTTCAAACGTCAGTAGCATGTATTATTATGTTCAGATTGCAATTATTTACCAAGATAATCAACCTTATTTCAAATATACGTTACACTTATGTTACGAATACGTTACATTTTTACAAAACGTAACGTATTTTTAATGTTACGTAACGAAAATATGTGGTAAAGGGAAGTGCACATAGAAATTTACTGATTTCAATGAGTTTTATTAGATTTTGAATGACAGCATACTGTAACAAGTGTTTGCGAAACAAATCAAATTATTTTGTTATTTAGGCATTTTGATTTGCGTTTTTTTAAGTAATTAGCTGTTTCCAGTGGGTAATTTTACCCCCCTAGGGCTAATGAAATACAGTATAATTTATTAACGCGTTTAATAGTGAAATAAAACTATGAAAATTAACAAATTTTAACTTCATTCCGACGAAATTAGTTAATATACGCGAGTTTATCCGTTTTCATAGTTTTATTTCATGAGTAATCCTCGCGGTAACCGAAGAAAATATTGCGTTTAATAGTGTTAATTAATAACAGTTCAATTTCCATTTAAGCATTTATGGTGATTTATTTAGTTTATTTAGTTCCAAAGATTATGGCATTAAAACATTTATAAATACTGTTAGTTTAAGTAATTACTAAGTATGAGAAATAACATTATATGGGTTGATTATTATATCTGATTAAAACTACTATTTAGTGATAAAATATGTTTTTTTTTACGACCTTTATTTAATCAGAGTTCATACCAGTATGAGCTGAGCTTTATAGTAACTTTCGTTGCGTTTTATAGTAACGTAACGTATTTTTTAGGGTTCCGTAGCCAAAATGGCAAAACAGAACCCTTATAGATTCGTCATGTCCGTCTGTCCGTCTGTCCGTCTGTCACAGCCGATTTACTCGGAAACTATAAATGCTACAGTAACGAAATTTGGTAAGGATATGTGTTGTATGAACCGCTACAGGATTACGGTACTAAATTGTAAAAAAAACCATTGGGGTGGGGGCCCTCCATACATGTAACTGAGGGATAGAAAAATTTTTTTAGTTGTATATAAGCGTGTGGGGTATTAATAGAAAGGTCTTTGAAAATGATATCAAGGTTTATAAATCTTATTTTTATTTAAGCAAATCGTTTTCGAGATATCAGCTCTCAAAGTCTGAAAAATGTGTCCCCCCCCTCTATTTTTTAAACTACGCGATATAAAATTCTAAAAAAAGTATATGTTATGCGCATTAATAAACTCTATCAATGACTTTTGGTTTGATTAAATTATCTCTTATAGTTTTTGAGTTAGGTTGATTTAACTGTATTTTTAAATAATAAATTGATAATGGTACGGAACCCTTCGCGCGCGAGTCTGACTCGCACTTGGCCGGTTTTTTTATGTTATGTCTGTGTCACATTCGTCAAAATCCGCGGCCTTACCCATATAAGATATATAAAATAGTTGAGCATTCGCCATACAACCCCGATCTAGCACCCTGCGACTTTGTGTTATTCCCCAGTATTAAGGATAAGCTGAAAGGGCGAACATTTACCAATGATGAGGAACTTTTAAGGGCCTGGATGCTTAGCCAAGTTGCCAATCACTAGCGCTTAGTAGCGTATCGTAGTTTTCCCTCTCTGTTACTCTTTCATATTAGTGCAACAAAGACAGTTAGCTGCCTTTCGCTTACGATTGACGATGAAGCGCTAGCGATTGGCAACTTGTCTAAGCACCCTGGGACAATAAGTGTGCTGTACTTCCAAGGTGTGTGACATTCGCGTTGCCATAACAATAAGAAGATCCAATAAGAAGAACCTCTCCTTTTTCGAAGATCCCCATACTGTGCCCCCAGGCCCCCCATATGTATACATTGTATATAGGAGTGTGCAACGAACAGCCACATTTACTGTTTGGGCTGACCAGCCATGAAATTGATTGGCTGATTGCTGCATATCAAGATATACCAACATTTAATGAGGTAATTCCCTTGGCTGAAGAAATAAAATATAAAACGAAGGGTAGACAAGGCACATTCAGTCTCCCTACCATGAGCTGTCGCGGCGTTATATGTATACTTTCTATCCGGCTCGCTCGCCCCAATACGCGAGTACGAGCGGGATGGATAGAAAGTCAATGCGCAATTAATGACGCCGCGGCAGTTCATGGTATGGCTACAGAATTTAAAATATATCAATAGATTTTTTTCAGGATGCTTAGCCAAGTTGCCAATCGCTAGCGCTTAGCGTACTCGTATCGTAGTTTTCCTTCACTGTCACTCTTTCATATTAGTGCGACAAAAACAGTTAGCTGCCTTGCGCTTGCGATTGACTATTAAGCGTTAGCGATGGGCAACTTGTCTAAGCACCCAGATAGGATTAACTTTCTGCGCTACGCCTAGTGGGCGATTGGAATATCCCGTAGGACAAAACGCCTTCTACATATTTTCTTTAATAAAATTTTAAGTGGTGCCGCGTTGGCATTCATTGTTCACGTGGGGCGGCGTTAGGGCTGTCGGAACATCAAGATTAAAAAATTTGCATAATAAATTAGCACCGACAATGATAACGATTTCTTGCAACTTTATATGGATAGATTTCTAGTGAGATGTCATAGTAAAAATGCATTGCAAGTACTACTAAAATACTCACAAACGGGCAGCTTTATCACTGAAATATCACCGAATGATACTATAGATTAGCTAGGATTAAGGATATATTGTAGATTTAGCCCACCTGATGGGGTTGTTAAAAAAGAGATAGGTTATAAATCTATGTATGAATACTACATAAATTTATGTAATGCAATTGTTGTCCAATTATAATGAAATACACTATTCACATCATTATATGACACATATACTTTCATGTAAAAATATATATGTAAGAATGTAATATGGCAATACATAATAGTTGAACAAAAAATGTTTTAGTTTCTCAGTATGGCATAACTCCACACATTCCCCTCCAACCTTTTATCTGCCCAACTCTGTAGCGTAGCGCGGCAAAGTTACCAGCAAACACTGCATTGTATTTTTGACGTTCCCAGGATTATACAGCGGGCGGGGAAACTGATATGTTTACACTGCAATTTCCCCAAAACCCGGGCCGTGCGCCCAATAATTAACTGAGCGCTTCCAAAGGGCTCAAATGTTAAGTACATCTGAAACCGAAGCAATGCCTTTCATTTGTGGTCTTTCATTCCCTCAAATTAATGCTGGAATACAGTTCGATTTTATCATTCTTGCGGAACATTGTTCCTGAAATACACTGCAAAAAACGGTGGGTACCCTCGCGTATAATATCTCTATGTAAATAATAATATATAATTATTTGCAAATAAAATATAAGGCATACTAAATATCAAAATGATTGTATTATTGATACTGAGTTGAATAAGTAGAAGTCGTACAGTGTACAGTTGGATTTTTAAATTACAACTACTAAAAGCGCATTTAGACCAAACGAGCTTTCGCTCATTCTATCCCTCACTCTAGGAAATCGACGAATTTCGACGAATCTCGTTTTGTGTAACGAACGAATTTCATAGAGTGGGGGATACTTAGAATGAGCGAATGCTCGTTTGGTCTAAATGCACTTTTAGAGGTATCGAATATCAATAACTGTAAAGCTAATAGTGAGCAATTCCTGATGCCCATCTAAATAATAAGCTTGCTTATAAATAAAGTAATCATTAATCAAAATCATTTCAGGGTTTTTGACGCAACGCTATAAAACTGGCTACAAATATTGGCAAGTAGGTATAGTACTAACCTTTTGACTTTGTTATAATGGAATGGAAACACCTACCAACTGCATTACATTAAATTTTAAATACATCATCGGTCAAGCTTTTGCCGTAGTAAATATGAACATTCCTTTGTTACAAATCATCCTGAAGGCATAGGCAATAAGTAATAACATGCATACGTATTTGTTAAAGCAACATCATGGGTGAAAAGATTTCTTCGAAAAAAAGTAGTTTGAAATCAAATAGTCTACGAAGTAATTGTTTACAAAGCATATTATAGGTAGGTACTTACTTTAAAATGCTATTTATATGATAAGGTAACCTACGATTATGCATTGTAAAATATAACCAAGCACTTCGAGGTATTATTTCATATTGTTTATCTTAATCGGTTGAAATTAGACGCCGATTATTTTCTCAATTATTCAGTCTACGAATAAGCTTATTTAGAATTTTGTACCATTTTGCAATATTATGCTCAATAAATCCACACACTAACTTGAACAAAACATGAACCTGCGAGTAACAATGCAGAATTCCGCGAGCTATTGCAACAATAAATTGGTTGTACAAACGTCTTGTTACACCATCGCGTGCGGCATAATGCACTTCATCCACGGTTCAAATTTGGAATTCCTTGCAGCTACAGTTGGCGGATTAGGAATGCCCGGAAGGCTCGGTATGCCAGATGACATCCATTCGAACACTGTTCTTTCTTTATTGCCTCTTCCGCAATCTACGTGAGACTATTTGACGTTAGATGCACCTTCTGCAAAATTTTAAAATGTTGGTTTTATTTTAGCGAAAAGATTCAACAATATTACTTTTCAACACACTTGCTGTCTAAGCGCGCCATTGCTCGCATGCGTAGTGAGAGTAATAGAAAAGTGAAATTCTCTAAGGAGTAATAGAAATATTAGTACGTCATTTAATAATATTTTGTTAAAACTATTTTTTTTTTGTTCGCAAGTGTGATGAAAAACATTGTATGCATCACGGTCGGTAAGCGGAATACGAACTCGAGTCATTAAAAGCCCTCTGTCTATGGCGCCGGGCTTCTAATACTCTCGTTAGTAATTCCGTACTTACCTCCCTGGATGCACAATGTACTATTTCTAAATGTGGCATATTCAATATTATTAGATAACGCTAATGTACGGTTTTTTTTATTTATTATGGGTATAAAAGATAAAGAAAAGACAAAAAACAATAACGGTAGGCTTATGATGGTACCATGTTTAATCGTTTGTCGTCGTTGCCGTCAGGTTCTAACAAGTATGTAAGTGCGAAAGTGATGCGTAGCACGATAAATGGATAAAACGGGACCATCATAAGCCACCAGAAAGAAGTAGGTACCTACTTAAACAACGTGTTACGGTATCACAAATTTCCAAAAACAATTTTTAGAATGTATCAAGTCACAAGTGTTGGTATAGGTCGATACTTTTATTGTTTATTTAATCTAAAGATCTATCAAGTAAATACAAAGCAATGGAAAAGTTCCCGCGGTGATACCTAATGAATGCCAATGGTTTGAAACAAAAGTTTGAAATTAATTTGGAGCTTTCAACGAAAAGATTCCCATTAGCCACGAGCCTATTAAAAGTAATTTATGAATGACAATAAGCAAACAAGGCCGGTGACTACTTTTTCTTTAAAAAGCTTTTATTCGGATTTTCATTTATGCAGCTAAACTCAGCCATAGAAAATCAATAGCAAAACTGTGGACAAGGTAAAGATGTCCATAAATATAATCAGACGGTTACACTAACATGTATATCACGCGCGACATGTTTCGGAGAGCCTAGGTCTCCATTATCAAGCCCGTGTTAACACGTCGAACGCGCGTTACGTTAAGTTTTACTAGATATAGATCATTCATGTATGTATGTATGTATGTAGATTCTTTATTGTACACAAAACATAGGTAAAAAAAAATAATACACAGAACAATTTAAAACAGGTACAAAGGCGAACTTATTCCTGTTTAAGGGATCTCTTCTTTTCTTTGGTATATGACATCTAATATTTATAATGGATCTCTTCCAGTTAACCTTTGAGCAAAAGAATGAACTATAAAATGAAACAAGAGATGGACAAACAATCATGTGTACAGTGTTTAACGTGATTTGAATTACATCAATATAATTAAAGTATACTATGCTAAACTCGTACATATAATACACATATAGTTATAATATAAAATACATATGTTATATATACATATATTATACTCGTACTACCTATATATAATTAAAAATAACAATAAAACACTCAACCATTTCACAAACTGTCGGAGAGCCACAACTTCTTCAAACCGTTTTTGAGTGACGTTACAGACTGGGCCTGTTTGAGGGACAGCGGCAGCCCATTCCACAATTTCACAGCACGCACCAAAAAAGATCTCAAATCATTATTATGCATAACAGTTATCACATTTATATATCGCTTGACACCTTCTCGGTCAGCGTAATTTCTTCAGCATCCTTCACAAGACATGTCATTGAATCCAGCTCTCACTTTAGGATACAATGCGCACCATTCACAAATTTAACGCTAGTCTCTAGATGAAGAACGAACAATAACTTAGGCGTCATCATCATCATCCCATAGTCGTCCACTGCTGGACATAGGCCTTCCCCAATTCGCGCCACCATTACTCGGTCCTCAGCTCTCCGCATCCAACCACTTCCCGCCACTTTCTTTAGATCGTCGGTCCATCTGGCGGGAGGGCGGCCCACCGGGCGAGTCGTTCGCGGTCTCCACTCCAAGACTCGTCTGCTCCATCGGCCATCGGATCTTCGCGAACTTAGGCGTGTTGCTTTGTTTTTATTAATATTTAATATTAAGAGGTATAATGCCCATAATCGTCACTCTGAACAAACGGATTGGTGATCGGAGTCTTGTGTATGTCGATGCAGCTGCCCATCACCAGGAGTTGAGGTTGTGACAAATGTATTCATACTGCCGTCACCACGTCAGTTTATTATTTTTTTATGATCTTCATAAAACGGCCGTTCCTACAAAATACATACATACCTACCTATTACCTACATAGTTGCCGCCAGAATAGTCATTTTATTAATTTGTAAGTAGGTACGATTTCTAAGAAGGAACTTTTGACAGTTACCTATAGATTAATCCTTATTAATATGAAGGTAAGACTCACCAGCAATCAAATTATAGCAAGCTATAACAAAGGGTTTAAGCCTCAATACAATGTTCAATACCTATGAATCTGACAGCTATTTGGTTTGGTGTTTTGGACCTCACGCGTAACGTAGCGCCACCTAGTGGCTGAAATAAAAATCGAAAACTCTACACTACAGTCAGACAGCTACGTGGAATTATGTTTTGACTTTAGAGGGCGCTTATGTAATGTCGCAATGTAATGTAATGCTAATTCCTTTGAACTCAAAGGCTAATTCAGGTTTTTGCACACGCTATTATTCTCATAATTATGGCAGAGGTTATTTTAAATATTTGTGAGTTATCTTTGACTTTCAAGAAGAAGACTTCTTCTTGAAAGTCAAAGATAACTCACAAATATTTAAAATAACCTCTGCCATAATTATGAGAATAATAGCGTGTGCAAAAACCTGAATTAGCCTTTGAGTTCAAAGGAATTAGCATTACATTACATTGCGACATTACATTGTGAAAACCGTAGTCAACTTTTCGAAGCACTGAAGTCTCGTTAAGCCCCTTTTGACCCCTCGAATTTTAGAAAACCTTAACGAGCTCTGATGATATCATTGATGATGTTGATGGCTTTGGTGAAGTGCCAGACTTTGATATACAGGGTTACGAAGATGGAAAATGATTATAGGGGTTCTGCCTTTTTTCCGAACTTTTTTCCAACATTTCGCCGATGGTTTACTTTGACAATCAACAATTAGCAAATTTTTGTACAACAACCTTGCATTGGGCAGAGTTATTATAAAATAGATTATTGTAATGAAACAATGCTTTTAGCATACTGATCATTTTGTCAAATCTTTCACTAGGCCTAACAACTATTACACGAATAAAGTTTCGTCAGTGTTTTGTAGTCCTTTTCGTATATGTGGCAACTTTTTACTTGAACCAAGTAAAAAATACACATTTACACCGATCTTTAAAATTATGACTGCTCATGTACTTGTCTTAGACAAATATATTATGAAACTCATTAATTAATAAAATCAATACCTAGTCAAAAAATATGTCCAGATTTCTGACTCCTCTAAGAAACTAAGTACAAGCACTTAACCCGTTGTTGTTGTTGTTGTTTAGCATAACCATGTTTCTGAACTTGTCTAAAAAAATACCCTAAAAAAACATTTCACAGTGTCCAGGAGTGTTAGGTGAAACTGCTACCATACAGCGACTGTTTTGTTTTTCCCTCGGCATTGCGACCCCTCTTCGGTTTCATCTAAATTACTGTTACTGCCAACTTTTTATTGTTAAGAAACATTAGTACAAAACCCCGTGTAAGCTGTTATTAAAAAACAAAAACATACCTGTCTAAAATTCGGGAATTGAAATTTAGTCGGGAAATGAAACAATTTCATAAAATTCTATCGGAACATGATCATTCGGCGAAATTACTTTATGCAAAAATTTGGTTGCAATGTAATATTCATACAAACAATTTTCGGAGATTATTTAGAGAACCCTGATTAAATGTTATTTTTAAAAATATATCTGTTTCTATTTGATTTTTGATACTTACTTTGTATCTAGTCATGTGATATATTGATCATGTAGCTATTATGTTTAATATAATTACATTTCTTTTTATTGATTGTTTTTGTTCATTCCTAGGTATCGTAACTTCGATTCATTACAAAAATATATTTACTTTTTTCATATAATTCAATGGAAAAACTTCTTGGAACGTTTTTGCAAATTAATTTAAATTCATGGTCCATACAAAAAGTAATTTTTCAAAAACGTTCCAGTACCATTTTACCTAAATATTACCTTTATTCTTCAGACAATATGGAAAATAAATGTAACGTTAAATAAAATAGACATAATTCTACAATAAAACCATTAGTAACGTTCAATATAAGTTTCAGCAAAAAAGTATACAACAAAAACACTAAATTGCATTTATCTCAAAATGAGGTCACTGTGGAATGGAACGTTATTGTGTAACTACGTCCAAGTCTAAAGTTCCAACCAACTGCGAACATTTTTTTTTTGATGTGGCAACTATTTTAAATACGTCAATCGCATAAAAAATCGGAACGAACAAGTTGTCATGTTATTTTAGGTTTACTCTTGGTCTGCGGTTTATTATTTCATTTCATGAATCGTGACAGACTCAACGATAGAAATTTAAAGAGTTTTTGTGAAATCGGAAAGTGTTTTTACTGAAGATAATGATGCGTTACTCACTTATATTCTTATTAGTAAATATTTACGGCCGTAGTTTGGGAGGGCCCGTACCAGAAAACAATAACGGTAACATAGGTCATCTACTGAATGAGCTCAGCAAACATTGCAAAAACGAGTTTGTATTGAACCAAATTAAAACCAAAAACTCCACATGCGATGTGGAATTGAATTATCACATTGTTAACTTGCAATGTTTGATGTTTTACGAGGCTAACCGTATCCTGTGTAACCTTAGTGTATCTGCAAACCTCACAACAGATTTTAAGGCCAAAACAGATGTGAAGCAAAACTCTTCCGCCTTCTGCAGTGAAGTTTCGCATTTCACTGCACCTTCGTCAAACCACCAACTAATGCTTAATATGGTGTTTCTAAAACCAGATGTCTGTAAAAGTGTTTGCACGGACGATGATATAAGCACTGATGATACAAATTTCTTCTGCAAGTATTACAAATGGTCATTGCTGAAGCTCCAAACTCCTCAGAGCACACTTGGATCTCAGCCTACTCTTACTGCTGGATCGGGAGCTCCAGCTGATGCAAAAAAAATTGAAACAACAGCAATTCAGGAAAGTGTGCAGTCAGATGGACAAGTACAAAAGACTTCAGATACTGCAGATGCTAAAACACAATCAGTAAAACCCGAGGAAACAAATCAACATACATCAGAACCTGCCAAACAAGAAGCTTCTTCGACAGCACAGTTGACTGGTTCACAAAATCAGGACCATCTTCATGTGCCAACTATTGCAGACAGTACTAAAAGAAGTACTCTTAAACCAGTAATTAATATAGATACTGTTGAAAAAGCTGAAGATACAGATCCTGCTAATGCTGTTGAAGAACCAAATGTTGGTGGAATTGAAGCTGGTGCCGAGAATAATGGGGAGAAGGACCCAGATGCATCTATCCCACAAATTGAGACCCCTAAACACAAGATAGGCTTGGAAAATGAGGATCCTGATGATACTGGAATGGATACGGGTATGAATTTTGTTATTATAAAATTTATTTTTCTTTTTTCCAAATCAATTAGTAGCTTTCACTTGGAACTAATAGTTTGGAATTTCAACTTTTATTATGATATATTGTAACTGCACCAAAACTAAAATTTGTTTTGTCGAAGTGTGACAATTCTAATTTTGAATAGGTGTTCCCCCAATTTATATAATAATACCTATTCTTTATATAATATCACTCCAACAGCAATATGCTTAATATATTAATTAATTTTCTCTTAGTTCTCTCAGTCTTACTATCAATCCACCCGGCCTTGGTAAAATTTGGTCCTCATTTCATTGGGTTTTGCAATAAAAATGTCATAAAACCTTAACTTATTCTTATGCAATTTTTAGAGATATATGTATTTTTTTATAGTATAAGCTAAAATAATGTGCTCTAATGTAATGAGATTAGCAATTCCTGGAATATCTCTAGTTGACAGTAATTTAATACATGGTCAAAATTATCAACACATCTTATTGAAGAAAACTATATTCAATTTCAATTTTAAAGCCTTTATTTCTGAGATATCATTAATACCATTATAATATTACTTAATTTAAGTAATATTATAATTAAAGTTTTTAATCAGCGTGTCCTTTCAACACAAAGGCCTCCTATTTTTCCTTCCACCTGAACCTGTCTCTTGCAAGTCTGACCCACATGGGGCCGGGGACTCCCCTGACCATCTCATTTATGGTCTTTAGATTTTTCTTTTTGCATTGTGTCGTGGTACCCATATGTCATTATATTTGTCCATTTCTCATTGTTTTGGATCATATGGCCTTTAATAATATGTAAATAATCAAATTTCAGAGGATGATGGAAAGGATGCTAGTGATGATGCAGATGATACAATGATTGGAGATTTAGAGGTGAAACAAGAACAAGAAGCTGGGAATACAGGAAAGAGAGTAGAGACTCAGGTATCTTTGAATGGAGATGGACAAAGAGGTAATCATAATAATTAGTCACTTAGTCATAAAAATTGGAACATGAGTGGTTCCATGTGCTTTAAAAAAAAACATTAAAATGTGTACAGACTTTCATTTAATTTTTTCCCCATGATTTTTGATGAAGTGCTGAACCACCACCAGTTTTTTTAATTATTTTTTAATTTACAAGTTCCATTATTTATTTAATAATATGTCCATTCGAAGTTAGCAGTAGGGTCAAATGTATTTATAAGTTAAAGTGGTAAAACTAAGTGCTAACCAGTATACATTATATCACAGAAATATGTCATTATTTCTGAAACTGAACCAAATCAAGATACTTTCATTTAACATTATATTGTCCAAATGCAGTCAGAAATACGTCGTTTGAATCTTTCGAGTTATAAATGGGTATGGTATGGTGTATAAAATAAAGTAAATTTTAATAGTCTGAATTTCATTTAATATTTTCTATCTAATTCATACATACATATTTGAATCAGCATAAATGCAGCAAAAGCGAAATGCATGAGTTGAGCAGTTAAACAAAACATATTTCGAAAAATAGGCTAAATAACAGATTGCTAAATCTAATTAACAAAGATATTAGCTAGGTATAGTATATTATCTGTTTTTTTTTTTTCGATATTTTCGATTTTATCATATATTTTTATATTAAAAGTAATTATTCCATATTTCAGCAAAAAACTAATCTTCAATATGCACCAGGCTTGCCACTTTAACTAATTTAAAATTGCAAAAGTTGAGCAATTAGGGGTAAATTCTGGGTGACCAGCTTTATTTTTTGATTGAGATGAAGTGTGTTATATGTACAGTATACTGTCCACCCTCCCATCTACGGCATTGTCTTCCTCTGTTTCTTTTATATTGTCTTGGGCACCATTCTGTTACATATTTTGACCACTTATCTTTCTTGCTCCGCATCATATGGTCTGCCCAATTCCATTTCAGCTTTTTAATATAGTGTGTTATGCCTTTAGTTTTAGTCTGCTTTCTTATTGTTTGTAATCTAATTTTATCTCTAAGTTTTATATTAAGCATACTACGTTCAATATTGTTTTGACATACTTCTAGTTTGTGTATATTATGTTTTACAAAACTCCACGTCTGGCACCCATATGTCATGCTGGGGAGTATACAGGAATCAAATACTTTAGACTTTGCCTTCATTGGTAAATCGGGGTTCTTCATCACTTCTTTGAAAGACCAGTATCTTCTCCATGCAATGCTGATTCTATTTTCTATTTCTTTAGTTGTAAGGTCCTTTCGGGAAATGATTTGGCCAAGGTAGGTGTATTCATCTACATAGTCAATTTTATTGCCTCTGACTATTATAGGTGTTATTTCGTGGTTGGTCATAACTTTAGTTTTTGACATGTTCATTTGTAGTCCCATTTTCTCACTTTTGCATACTAGCTCATCTAACATGTTGTTTAGCCCATTAGGATCACTGTTAATTAATATAAGGTCGTCTGCAAATCTCAAATGGTCTAGTTGAACTCCGTTTATATTTAATCCACAGTGTCGCCATTGGAGGTGTCTAAATATTTGTTCCAAGGCCGCCGAAAATAGTTTGGGAGATAGCGGGTCCCCTTGACGAACTCCTCTTTTAATTGGAAAATACGTACCCAATCTTTCTGTTCGTATTTTCGCTGTCATGTTCTTGTAAATCTTGCTGATTATACGAATATACTTGTTGTGAACTCCTTGTGTGGCCAGTGCTTCCCAGATTTTTGACTGTTTGAGGGAATCAAATGCCTTATTATAGTCAATAAAGGCTAAGTATAGTTTTATCCCATATTCTTGACTTTTTTGGATAATTTGCTTAATGGTGTGAATGTGATCTAGGGTCGAAAAGTCTTTTCGGAACCCGGCTTGCTCTTTAGGCTGGTTTTCGTCTAATGTTATTGTCATGCGATCCAACAATATTTTTGAAAATATTTTGTACATATTTGACATTAAGCTAATGGGCCTGTAGTTGGTAATATCATCTTTTTTTCCTTTTTTGTGTAGCAAAATGATAGTAGAGGAGGTCCACTGATGTGGAATGGATTCTGTGGCGAGTATCTCGTTATATAAGTCTGTGATTGTATCTGCGATAATTTCGTATGTTCCCAATAGCAGTTCATTCGAGATTCCGTCTTCACCCGGCGATTTATTTTTCTTTTGCGACTTTATGGCCTTTATAACTTCCTCTTTCATAATACTTGGGATTTCTTCTGTCTCGTTCATTTCCATTATAACTGGTTCAATTCTGTCGTCATGATATAATTCGCGATAATAGTCAGTAGCTGCGTTTAAGATGTCATTCCTTTTTGTCTTTTTCTTAGAAAATTTGTGGTGTTTAATACTATCAATCCATGTCCGAGTTTCTCTTAGTTTGTTGTATGCTTGTTTTATTCCACCTGATTTTTCAATGTAATAATTAATAATTTATTGTGTCTGTTCTGTTATTATTTCTATGCTTTCTTATTTGTAATTTTATTTCCTTACTTAGTCGGGTGATTTCCTGTTTATTATTTTTTCTATTGGCGAACAAAACTGATCTCTGCTTAATTAAGTCTCTCGCTTCCGCTCCGAGTTTGTCTTTAATCCTATTAGTAGATCCTGTTGTTTTTTCTATTTATTTCAGGAGGGTTTCTAGAGAGTTATATTTTGACTGAGTTCCCTGTATTTCATGTATATTAGCTAATCCATTTTTTAGTTGTTCTGTTATGTTTTGTGGGAGTGGAAGTTGCATTGGTTTTCTTATAGGGTGTAGATGTTTCCTTGATTTTTTTGCTGTTGTCATGTGTAGTTGTCCTCTCAATAATCTATGGTCTGTATTGAAATTTAATTGGTTGACTACCTGGACGTTTGAAAATAATCTAGGTTTATTTGTCATGATGTAGTCTATCTCATTCTTTACTGTGCCACTTGGAGATACCCAGGTCCATTTTCTGTTAGGTTTTCTGTTGAAATAGGTGTTCATTATGTGGAGATTGTTTTCCAGTGCAAAGTTGATTAACCTATTTCCGTTGTCATTCCTTTTTCCCGTTGTGTATGGCCCTAGTATAATATTTTCACCTCGCCTTCTCTGTCCAATCTGTCCATTAAAGTCCCCTAGAATAATCACAGTTTTGTTTAAGCTCTCCATGGTGCTGTTAAGCGTTTCATAGAAGTCATCTTTTGTGTCCTCGTTACTGATTTCCGTTGGGGCATAAATTTGCATAATTGATATGGGATGTTCATAGCCCGGGAGTACGATGTTCAGAATAGCAATTCTGTCGGATATTTGATTTGTTGCATTTTCTGTTGGAAAATGGAAAACATTAAGTGTAAGCCTTGTGAAAAAACGTTAAATATATGTGGAAAGAAAAAATACATACAAAATTGACAAGAGGCTGATTTATATAGCAAGTGCACTAATAAGTCAATTGACGTCAATGATATTTTGTGCGGTAAGTGTCGAGAGATTGTATACCTACACACTAACTTATGTTCACACTGCACTGGTACTTTATTTGTATGCCAGTAACGACTACTTCTGAAAATTTTTTTTTTGGCATGACGCACGATGATTTACGGAAATATTTTTATTTATGTATACAGTGGACATTAGTGGCTATGTATGCATATTTTTTTTGTAGGTGTACCTCCGCGTGAAATAAAAAAAAAATATGGAAAAAAAACAAGAACTCTGTTTTTTATTATGAAAAATAAGGACAAGATGCAGGTTAAAAATATGCATTGTGTAGTTTATTTTATTGTTATCAAACACAATTTTGTTTGGTTGATCTAACTTGAACAGTTCTCGAAATATGCCACTTTCAACGACACCCTGTATATTTTACATTATCTTGAATAACTCTGAAACAAAAGAAGATCTAGAGCTGATATTAAGCATGGAGTATTCTTAGGTCCTGCTAGTACCC
>JALPQI010009788.1:0-40450 GCA_025490895.1 Thaumatotibia leucotreta | reverse complement strand
AGCGTATTTGAGCGTGTGACTTCCTAAGAGCCTTATCACACTAGCCGCGTGGTCACGCTAGTACGGCATTTGTCACTCACTACCCCAATTCTTCCCGTGACTTTCGTAGGAGTCGTCTAAGGGATTGAAGTGTCACTGGTGATAATTTATTGATTGAACATTAATGATGGACAGCACATCATCATAGTGGATATAGTGATACTGCGATTTCCCACCCGCTTGCTGCGTGGCGATTATGGGTATTTAACCCCCAAAGCGTCCCCTAATACGTATCACACTTACGAGTTGCATAAAAAATAGTACACGAATTGGGAGTACGCGGCAAATTCACTGCACACTCGCGGCGATATCGTGACGTACTCGCGGCTGTCGTGGCGGATTCGTTACGCGCTCGCAGCGAACGCGCTGCGCGCTCATACGGCTTTCAACTCGTTCTCAAATTGCAAGTGTGACGAGTCTCTTACACTAGCGACGTCGTTTATGAGCAGCGTCAAAGCAACGACGGCGCGACGTCACTGGCGACCAAACCGACGAAGTATCTCACTATGTTTAGTACCTATAGTTAAACGCCACTTTCTTAAATCGTTGCCAATATAAATTGAAAACGATCAATTACACTAAAATAGTGCTAGTGTAATAATTCCTTGATCTGTAATCTATATCAATAGTCGTTCGTTTCGTTGCACAAAACGTAATTCGTCGAAATTCGTTGATTTCGTAGAGTGGGGGATAGAATGAGCATTCGCTCGTTTGGTGTAAACCTACTTTAAGATAATGTTAAATGCTCGGATTATACAATGGATTAGTATAATGGTGATGGCGGTCACACACGAAAGGACTTACTTGCACCAATTTAGTCTTGCTCAAGTAGGTATACTGTAACGTGTATTAGAAGAGAGCTTTCTAACTTGCATTTTGTGCAAGTCCAAACTGGCGCAAGTAAATCGCTTCGTGTATGGCTACCTTAAGATGACGTACAATGGAAATTAATCACATTTTGAAAGAAAGGTTTGTTTGCATTGTTTCCAATTCCTGTTCCTGTTGCTGACGACTTCAGTGTTGGCGAGACAAGGTCGTAGACCAATGCGTTGTCTGGGATGCAGATAGTAGGTCCACTTCTATTACCCCGTGTTTGTCAGTCTCTGTAGCTTAGTTGTTATTGTTAGTGACCCTTCCTACGACGAGGTTCCGGGTGAGAATACCGGCGAGGAATTTTTTTTTTTTTTTAATATATTCATTTTCAAAACTACAATTGATGTACATAGATTAAATCTAACTAATCTATTTAACTTAACCTATATCTAAGATTGGCCCTTGTGGCATTGTACCGAGGATGCTGGCGGCATTTCCTCGCTGTATCGCAATTCTGATGCGTTGTGCGAGGAAGTCGCCAGCTGCATAATTTGTGTATTTCTTACAGATATTTGTTCCATGGTCATGGGTCCACACATAGCACAGGTGTTTTTTCACGAACCGCGAGAAGTATGGCTCATTTTTTTTATATACGTAACAGTTTGTTGCTAAGACGATAAGTGGAAGTTTTAATTATTGAAAATAATAATCAAGCAATCAAATGAACGTAAATGGTACCACGGTTTTCCGTTACGGTAGAGTAACAGTAGGTACCTGCTGACAATCTGATTCGCTTGCTAAGAGGATTGCGTACTGCGTAGATATCCAAACGTCATCGTTTCATCTTTGTTTCTATTCATCCTTGCAACTTCATCATCCCTTTTATACCTTATTTTTGCGTGCCATCATCCCTTTTATACCTTCCCCCCGGCTTCGCACGGGTACTATACCTACATAAAAACCTTCCTCCTGAATTATTCTACCTATTAAAAAAAATCTCATCAAAATCCGTTGCGTAGTTTTAAAGATTTAAGCGTACAAAGGGACATAGGGACAGAAAAAGTGACTTTATTTTATACTATGTAATGATAGTGATGTTAATCAGACCCATGTCGGTAATGTAAGAAAGCGGAGAATCATCTGGCGTACTACCGTGAACTTCTAGGTACTAGGTAGTTGGAAAACTATGAATACCTGCTGAAGTCTTCGAGGATTTCGAGGATTTGACTCTGTCACTCAAACTAAGGTTCACTAGAGTGGTGATAAAACCTGAAGTTCGCGAGAAGGCCTCTGTATAGCCTTATTTTGTAGCTCATGAAGGATCATGCAATTATGTCCAAAATTTACGGGAACTTCAAGTGGTACATTCAAGAGTTGTAATATTTGGATAATATTTAAATAAATACGAAAACACTTTTTTTAGTACAGATGGTGCCTTTTTTAGGCTCTAGTGCGAGAATTCGCTCATTTTACGTCAGGTCCAAAACTTCAGAGGGCCATCTGTACTAAAAAACGTCGTACGAGACACGTGCAAAAAGGAAATTCGTAACTCGTGTCGATTTAAAACATCGCCACTCGTTTCGGATTTCCTGTTTTTCGCACTTGTGTCCTAATGTACTATTCTGTAGTCTTTACAGTGAGATGTGACATAATAAGTTGTTTTAGGTCTAATAATTAACGTGATTTCGCCTCAGTAATACTAGTTCTGCGTTAAATGGAAATCGGACGAATAATTAAATAATGTCATTACTAATTCAGTACAATCGTAACACCAGGGGCCTATTACATAACAAATTACAACTAATATTACCAGCGGAAGCCTCTTTCTAGTAAGAGAGATTGAAGAGCGACTTCCGCTTGTAATATTAGTTGTAATTGTAATTTGTTATGCAATAGGCCCCAGGTGGAATACTGTATGATTTTCGATTCGTTTTTCGTGACGTTTTTTACAACTGTTCAGTGTTGTAGTGTCAAAATACGTGACGGGGTATATTGCGGAACTGTTGCGCAATTTTAAGGCAAGTTTCTCCCTTTTTAAAATGCGCAGGTATATGTTAAGTTGTAAAGGCGAGATTATTAAAACTACATAATAATTATATGCCGTATTGAGTTCGTAATTAGTCTCTTTCTTGCCTTTAACACTTAATTGAATATAAAAATATATAATTAGTTAATTACAAAATAATTGTTGTTCTGTGATATTACTTATGGTAAACTACATTTATTGTTTGTAATACATCTGTAGCATATTATAAACCTACATATGAGACAAGGTTTACAATATACTAAACTAAGTTTATCTCGATAACTATTTAATAAATAGCACTTGGCGGGAGATTGCTGATGACAGAGATGGGTGAAAGATAGAGAGGGACGCCTTTAGCCAGCAGTGCAGTATAAGCTCATAAATAAATAATAGTCATAAAGACAGCTTAGCAACACCTAAACACATGTTACAACCTTTCACTAAGGACCATTTTGTAAGTGACCTACATATACGAGTAGGCGTGTTTAATCTTGCCCTTTGCACAACGACCAAGTTTTTAAATGTAAGTGGAAAACCAAAGCTACCACGTAGTGGGATATTGATAAACTCTTAGTGATAGCGACGCTGCACGCTGCATTTATACGTTTGTATACTTTCATTGTGAGATATTTCACACGGGTGAGTTATAAAAATGCATTTGGAATCCTATGTATACCTATTATTGAACTTAGATTATATTTTGGTGGGAGTTGAGTTCGAATAGCATTGAGATTTGAGACCAATTGTTACCGATAATGACAAAAGATTGAATAAGATCACCATGGAAAAAACATCAAATGTTGTATTCATGAGACAAATTGCGCAATTATTACATTTCAAGAGCGCATTATACGTACAACGTAAAATTACACTCCGAGCAATGTTTTAAGCCAAAGTAAATGCTAATGAGTAATAATGCCATCCGACAAGTATTATACATCATTCTCATCTCATATAACCATTCCCGGCATACCCCGGTTGCATTGTTATGAATTTATGAAGCAAGTGATTCCTAAAAATTGACACGAGCACATTTTTTGCGAAAACGAGTGCAGCCATCTGTAGCCGTACCATGAGTTGGAAAGTAAAGGATATGTTAGGTTTTTCTCGATATGTAATGCAATCTTTCGCGCTCACACTTGTATATTGGAGCGAGCGTGATGGCCTGCTTTACGTATCGAGTAAAACCTAACGTTACTAATACTTGCAAAGTCATGGTACGGCTGTTTAGCCAATTTGTGACTACTCCGGTTTTTACACAGTTTAGTAAAACATTATCACCAATATTCATACTATTCCATCATCAATCACACTTTAATAAGTAGCTGTCTAAAGTAATAGAGAGGCAGACCGCTCGAAAATGAAGAAGAGCCCTTTTGACTTAAATGGCATGTAATTAATTCAATAGGCTTTCAAATGTAGGAATATGAAACGAAACGAAGCCCTCAATATCGACAAATTAATTTAGTTAAGACGAGGTGGGCGGAGGACTATATGACATATTTTCGATTTAATGCAGGTGCGATTTTCATTCTAAATGATATGATTTGTTTTCATTTGTACGACCATACAGGTTTAAGCTAAGTATCTTTCGTCTGTGTATTATAAACAGTGATCCGATATATGAAAAAAATACGGATGTGGTGTGATTGTAAAATTTTATTTCAGTAGAGCATATTATTTGCAACAGAATCGTTGAAATATAATTAAAAACTATTTTCAAGTTGCTGTAGGAAGCCAGCCGAGGAAAACCAAAAATCGGATCACTGCTTATAAACAAAAACAACATGAGTAGGGAATGCAAAAGTGGTTAAGTTATGTGGACTTATAAAATATAACCGTTTATGTCATGCACAT
Organism: Thaumatotibia leucotreta; assembly: GCA_025490895.1. Classification (NCBI taxonomy): domain Eukaryota; kingdom Metazoa; phylum Arthropoda; class Insecta; order Lepidoptera; family Tortricidae; genus Thaumatotibia; species Thaumatotibia leucotreta. Next base: position 35,715 of record JALPQI010009788.1, on the reverse strand, counting down.
CATAATAAAATTTGCATTTCTTAAACATGAACATGACTGATAGAATTTATGGATAGAACATAGAAGTGACATAGGGTGCGTGAAGTTAGCATATCAAGTGTAAGCAGATCACGTTTTTATTGGAGTTCCTATAGGACAGTATCAAAGTCAAACGACTCTTTATTATAGTTAAGCATAGCAACAAGCACTTTTGAATAATCATACACATGAAATTAAAACTCCTTCCCGAGAAGAACCGGTAAGAAACTTGGCGGGATTTGTTTTTTTTTAAATAATTAGATCTTACATTACAACCAACATTGTATAAAAAAAAATCGTTTTTAAATAAATTGAGATGAGATATAATAACATCAAGAAAAATAAAAGAATCGAACAAAATACCTCGCCATAAGGTGCATTCAGACCAAACGAGCATTCGCTATTCTATCCCCCACTCTACGAAATCAACGAATCACGTTTTGTGTAACGATCGATTTCGTAGAGTAGGGGGTTAGAATAGCGAATGCTCGTTTGGTCTGAATGCACCTTTAACTTATCAAATAGAATGAAGATGTTTTGAATTAGGTAGATAAACAAAAGCGGCAATTCACTTTAGTAATAAAATTGTACTACGTAATACCTACCTATACTTCGTTGTATTATATGAATTCGTGCTACTCTGGGCATAGTCGACAACATTTTGGTAGAGCGATTTACATGGTAAAATGTCGTACTTTGTATTATTTGTTCAGTTGATTCGACGTTTTATAAAGCGTATTTGTTCTAACACTTCGAGTAGGATCTATGTTATCTTAGTTGATATCGAGGTAAATGTAGAAAAATGCGAAAACATTTGGATTGCTCAAGGAATGACAAGATGTGGTTCGTGCTCCCTTTTAGCGTGTAGTAAGATTAGTAAGGATCACTAATGAGGCAAAGAGGGCAGGCAGAAATGCCCACAAAATAAATAAAAGATTAATATTGGGTCATTACCTATGAAATTGGCGTTTTTGGTCATAGAGTTTAGTTGATCCCTAATTTTGTTATCTAAAGAGTAACTTAGATATATTTTTTGTTTTTAACAGTGCACTATGTAACAAAGGTTTTTTCACACTAATAATTGTATTTTTTCCGTAAGTGATATTCTAAAATATACTTTGAAACCACTCTTGCCATGCTGCCGGTTCATAATGTTCATATGTTTGAAATAGGTTTAAATGTGTTATAGACGTTATAGTACTGTGTTTTATGAAATAGAGATATACAAAACACGCCTTAGAAGTGCCTAATATTCAGTGATCGGTTTTCGCGCATAAAAAAAATACGGGTGTGACTATAAAATTTTATTTAACACTATTGTATTATACACACAAGAGAAACAGAAATATGGCAATATAATTAAAGTTTATTTTTGAAGTTACTATAGGAGACCCGCCGGGAGAATCCAAAAAACCGATCACTGCTAATATTACTGGCAAAATTTGGTTCATATAGATTTTGACATGAAAAAAATATACACAAAATTCATTGTATGGTAAATAGCCTTTTCACAAAATTCTCCATTCAAAACGCCAATTTCATAGGTAATGACCTAATACTTAGTTACTTACACGAGTATATGTAATTATGTAATGTCTGATAAGTTATCGAACAGATTGAATCGTAATGGAAGCACCTTACTTGAATATTTTTTCGCAAACAAATATGTAATTCAATGTTGTTCAACTGTTTGTAAACAATGCTGTGCTGTGGCACGGGTACAATATACATAACAATTAACATTCTACTGCAAATAATGTGAAATGATCACGTATAATTTAATCACATTTAATTGATTGATTAAGATTACGTTTTATTGAACTATCATCGTATTAATTTTTTTTAATAGCCTGCTTTGTGTTTCCCACTGCTGGGCAAAGGCCTCCCCTCTCGTTTTCCATTCCGTCTGTTGTTGGCAAGTTACTATCATTCTCCGTAGAACGCGTCCAAGTCGTATTAATAGTAATATTTAATATTTTCTTCGGCTACTGCTATTATTATTCATGAAATAAAACTGTTTAACGGATTATACCGAATATATTAATGAAGTTAACTACGTTATGACGTAATGTATGGGTGTGTCACCTTCTTCAAACCAACCTTTACCAATTTCTTATACTTAGGGCCGGCTCCACCGACCACATTTGACAGAAAAAAATAACATTATTCAGCAGCCTACTATGAAATTTTCCATACAATATAGTTTTGCGAACGTTATAACGGTATCTGGAGATCGGGTGAAATCCCTTGAAACGTTTTATTCCAATTATTACGTATCGGCCTGATACCGGATGTTGTATCTAATACGGATTACTTCGGATCCAAAATTCGTACAGATTAGATCCATATTTTAACGTAAACTGGTCTTAACGTCGCTTAAAAGTTTTAACGGATGCAACGTCATGCTGAAACGTCAGGACAATATTCACGTAAATTTTAAATCAATAGACTAGATCCATTTCGTAAACTCTGATCAGTTTGACCTTTCCTTCCAGGGATCGGATACCGGTATTTTCTAAAGACGGTTCTTATTTCGTTCTTCGTTCTATCAATTTTTTGTCAATGGAGTAATTTAAAAATACGATGTTGATAATTACATAAAATATCGAGCACTACATGAAGAGTATGAAACAGATTAAAATACTGGACTATTTCGAGGTTTTTCTAAAAAACTCGGTTCCGATCCTTGCTTCCTCCTACGTTATTTTATAAATTCGAGTAGGTATCTCACCTCAGAAGTTTCCGAATACTGCTCCCCATGTTCATCCCTATACGATATGTTGATGTTGGCCTGCGTAAACGTGTCGCTAGTGAACCGGTCGTCGCCGGGTCCGTACCGGACCGATTCCAGTTCCGTACCGGGCGTGTGGCAACCCACTAGCGCCAACCACCCGAGCGCGGCTATCCGGGACCACACACAACGCATTTTACACACTTACACTACACTTACACAATGTACGGTACACAGTACACATTAATCACACGTCTCACTCTACGGAAAACACGTACGCGACTGAGCGTTATCACTGCTATCGCGGCGAAAACAGATAACTTATCACTTTTGCACTTTCTTAGGTTTTCGTCATGAACTCTCTAGTGGCTGTTGCATGGTCTCTATAACGAAGTCGACTGCTGCCCCATACCCGGTGAGAAACTTCACTGATACCTGAAACAATGGAATCGTTACGTCAGAATTGCTTGTAATTTACACGGTCACGTTGGCAATTATAACTATTAGCAATTCGCAAAAAAAACCTTGCCTGTGTATTGGTAACTAGTGTTACTTGGACTGGAGACTAGAAAATGTTATTAATAATCATTAATCAGACATCGCAGTTAAAATAGTGATTATGAAGAATTGCGCTAAGCTTTATGAATTACTACTATAAGAGACAATTCCAGTTTAAAAAAAAACTTAATAATGTTGTCATTGCGCGGCCTCTGAAAGTTGGAAGATGAAACTAAGTGTTATATTTCATAAGGAACTATAAAAATAGCAAAATGGTTATATGAAGGCGAAGTTTTATCCTGCAAAACAATCAAGATGACACAACGGTGCACCAAATAATAATGCAGATTATTTATAAACAAACTTTCAAAACTAACCAATTTTTTTTAAAGACTTCTAAATAGAATTACTTATAAATTGTTAGATTTGATGTCATTTCGCTGATTAATTACCGATTTAATCTTTGTTTTTTATCATTTCCGTGTGTTATCTTGTAGTGATTAATTGATTAATAAACAAACTTTCAAAAGTAACCATTTTTTTTAACCATACTTTGTAGGGGTCGAAAGACCCCCTACCGCATTGGACGTGTTAAAGACTACTGAAAAGAGATACAACAATTGAATTACTTATAAATTGTTAGATTTGATGTCATTCCGCTGAGAACCGGAAATAGTTTTAATTTTATGTGTAACTTAGACCATTCAAAAGAGTTTGTTGCTAGTTATCCGAATTTGAATAAAGAAACATTGACTTTGACTTGTGGTGATCGGAGGGAGACGCAAACCCACGTATATGTACGAACAAGAACAACTGACAACATAAACAATGTACATATCAAAGGTCAGTAGCGCAGGACTTGTGCCCGATAAGACAAACACTAACCGATAAGCCTTCCAAGTCTACGCAGTTTCTTAATCCCTGAGCATAAGATTTATATCTAAATATCTCGAGGGCTTCAAGGTAGTGAGGTAAATAAACTTACTGCTGCAAATGCGAACCATTTCTTCTAAAGTTGTTGCCAATGCGTCATGCTTTTTAACCGATTTCAAAAAAAAGGAGGAGGTACTGTTATTTTTTTTTTTTTTGAAGAAAGTAGGATTTGAGAAAACCAATGATGGAAACAAAATCGGTCGGGAACTTGGACAAAATCGGTTGAAGTCGGTTTTAAAAATATTTAAATTGGTGATTATTAATAAACTATTTCTGTCGCTTTGAATGGCCTAGAAGAATTCTGATACCCCTAAAGGTGCATTTAGACCAAACGAGCATTCGCTCATTCTATCCCCCACACTACGAAATACGTTCGTTTCACAAAACGTCTTCTTCTTCTTCTTCTTCCTAGCTTTATCCCATTTACTTGGGGTCAGCTCTCCTTATATGGCGTCGCCAGGCGCGTCTGTCCTGGGTCGTCTCCGGTGATATTTGAGCTTCTTTAAGGTTCTTTTGGACAAGTCCTATCCTATCCTATCCACAAAACGTGATTCGTCGAAATTCGTTGATTTCGTAGAGTGGGGGATAGAATGAGCGAATGCTCGTTTGGTCTAAATGTAACTTAAGAAAGGGGCAACTGCACCTTCGTCTGACCCTGACCTATGTACTAATGAATACCTACGTGAAATTGGCCAAAACTGGGTTTGGTAATCCCTTGTCTCTTCCTCCAAAAATAGACCAATAATGACATTATTTTAAAAAAAATTAGAAAGGATAAGTTTGTCTGTATGATTTCCTATTTTGTTAATGTACTTAGGTGTTATCTACGAGATATTTATTTTATGAGTGTCTCAAAACGCAATTTTAGTTTTTCAAGGCTTCTAATTTGATAATAATAAATATATCGAAATAAGCGAAACATAGGCATGGCAAATTAATAGTAGATTACATGCCAAGGCCGTTTAAGTTAACGGCCGAGGTGTGTATACTATTTTTCTGCTCAACGGAGCCGGCAGGCGGCAACATACTTTAGCGCAGCGTTCGGTAATGTGCTTTTTGCCAGCCGGAGGGCAGAAAAAGTAGATTTTATTGTAAATAACAGTTTGCTAAAATGTCAATATCCAGGGAGAAAACTGGAAAATACGTTTGTATGGAAAAGGGCAGCTCACATTTCATCTTAATTTGTCGTACCGTGGCTGGGTCGATTGGGTTCAGAATGTCTCATTAATCTCATTATAAACATTTATTTACGGGTTAATCAAGTAGTTTTTGAGGTACACATAATTTGAATGGCTAAAATATACCAAACGAAACGTGTTTGAATTCTAGCATCTTCGATGTGACACCTATATTTATTAGTAGACTTAAATTATCTGATAACGCCGTCTGGTGATTTCAATTTATAGTTGTTATATGTACATACTGCGCGGACACGGTCATTGAACCTAATAAACACACGAACATAAAAAAAAACACAATAATGCGGTGAATCGGAATTAATTCTTAAGATAAGAAATACATTAGTTCAACTACTTGGAGAACTGTTCTACATATTATATCTAAATATTCATTTGTGTAATCAATATACCTAATGGCTTAACAATTGATTATCCCGTCAGAGATAAACCGACGAATGTTTTTTCCTTAAATTATAATTTACGTAACTGTTATGAAACTATTATTAGCCATATTAAGGTGCATTTAGATTAGGGCTCTCGGTCGTGTCCGGGTTTCGTGTACCCGTTTCCGTGTACCCGTTTCTTTGCTACCGGGAAACGGGTTTCTTACCCGTTGGAAACGTTTAATTAGGAACCGTGTAATTAAGACACGGATACCCGAGTACCAGTGTCTGATCCGCCCTCAATGTGTAGTGGCAGTGGCAATCTAAAATATAGGTACGATTTTATATTTGAACTAAGTATTGAACCGCATTTAACCTGCAACAAAGAAAAGTTCTAGCTGCGTAATTCGTAAAAAACTGCGAATTTTTCGGTAGGAATTTTTTTGTTTCAGACTTTTTATTAATAAAAACATAGGTTTTTCGAATATTCAATTGTAATGGATCCGCAAGACTCAAGCTTGGAAAAGTTTTTGAGTAGATCCGCGGACCCGCGCTTGGAAACGTTTCTAAGTTGGAAACGTTTCTTGGCGTTTCGTGTCGTTCGGGTTCTTAGTACCGCCGGTGCTAAGGATTCGTGTACACGTGTCTGCGGGTAACACGGATACCGGTAGCCCTAATTTAGATCAAACGAGCTCATTCTATCCCCCACTCTACGAAATCAATGAAAACGACGAATCACGTTTTATGTAACGAACAAATTTCGTAGAGTGGGTATAGAATGAGCGAATGCTCGTTTGATCTAAATGCACCTTTAATAAAACGCCTCTCTTTGTCGCTTTCCATAAGGACGCTTGACGGAGAATTCGTATAAAGGTACAAGGCAATTGCGTCCTAAAAGGTCAACGTGAAAAAAATAATATATCACTTCACTACATAGTATAAAATAAAGGCACTTTTTCTGTCCCTATGTCCCTTTATACGCTTAAATCTTTAAAACTACGCAACGGATTTTGATGAGATTTTTTTTAATAGGTAGAGTAATTCAAGACGAAGGTTTTTATGTAGGTATAGTACCCGTGCGAAGCCGGGGCGGGTCGTTAGTGTCATATAAAATTTAATATCACGTTGCTCCTGATTGTCTCCTGTTCGTTGCCGCCGCGATTTGGGTTCTACTTTTCACTTACGATCAGGTGGAGTGGAGCCACTTTGTTGTGCCAACGTTATTTTTATTGGGTCGGCAACGCGCATGCGACACCCTGAGGTTGCAGGCGCCCATAGGCTACGGTGACTGCTTTCCATCAGGCGGGCCGTATGCTTGTTTGCCACCGACGTGGTATAAAAAAAAAATAATAATAATAATAATATCCTTCCGTACAGTGATCAACTGTGGTTCATTTTATTACTGGTTTCGTGATCGCAGTAGATTGTACGCCAAGATCGGTAAAGTAAACATTGTCTCGAAGTGCAGAGGCTGAAATGAAAAACATGTAATATTTTGCTACCTCAATGTGGAGGAAAACTTTTTTCCCACGCCAGATGTACCAGAGATCGGATACCGATATTTTTTCCATACAATAGAACGGTTCGTTATTCCCGCGAACATAAAAATAATAGACACTTTAGAGAAAATGCTTTTTCAATTTTGACAGATGCCAAAGGAACTCTAGACAGCTATAGAACCAATAGTACATTACTACCGAGTCCGGGAAGTGACTGGTTGCCGGCCGAATATATGTAGACGGCCGAGCGAAGCGAGGCCGGATAGTATTCGGACGGCAACCCGTCACTTCATGGCCGAGGTATGTATAATGCTTTTCTCAAACATGCAATGAAATGAAACAAAAAAATGTATCTTCTTTCTAAGAAATTATAAGTAAACTACATAACTAATTAAGTCTTTGAAACACAACAAAAGTCAAATACGACAACGATACCTCATTTTTTTTTAAGATTGACCTGTTTGAAAGTTGCAAATTTTTAATTTAAAAAAGCGGTATTAGACGATGCGGTCGGTTGGGTCCAATTAATCACATGTAGTGTTCGGGGCCGACGGATCGCGCCGTATAATACTGCTTTTTAAATATTATTTTGAGTAGTTATTGTACATTTATTTTAAATGATGTAATTTAAATACCTAATTATAACTGCAAAAATTTGCCAATCATTTTTTTTATACTAATATTACTTACAGATAATTATTGGCTAAAAGCCAAGATGCTAGGTCACAACCCTATGTCAAATGAAAATTAAAAAAGAGGTACTTGCCGGCCTAGGCCGGCAACAAGGTACTTCCCGGCCACTTTTTAGGCACGTAACTACAACATTTCATTGCATGTTTGAGAAAAGAAATTTACTTAAGGTGCATTCAGACCAAACGAACATTCGCTATTCTAACCCCCCACTCTACGAAATTCGATCGTTACACAAAACTTGATTGGTTGATTTCGTAGAACGGTGGATAGAACACCGAATGCTCTTTTGGTTTGAATGCACCTTAATAGTACGAAATTTCTTACATCTGATTTGTAACAATCATTTTGACATCATTCTCTAATGGCCTAGTGTGCCCTTTGGTTAGCTGTACCTAGCAGCAAAACAACTTAAAGAAGGTCAATATATAAAGATGGCCTCGACCCTCATTTGTTTAAGAGCCTTCGTGACCAGACACCATTCCCTTAGGGATACCAGCTTAGCCTAGTTTCTATAAAACTAGCACTCGTACGTAATAATTCTAGGTACCTATACCTATACACAAACGTGTATTTCGAATATTATCTAAAACCGTTACCAAACGTAGGTTTTAGCACTATGAAACGATATTGCAAGGTAATTTTAAAATGTTCGAAGCCGGTGACACAGCGTCTGTGATCAACAACATCTGCTAGTGACACATATACGTGATTTAAGTAATCAAGGTCTTACTCCTATGCCAGTGGCATAGAAATCGGTGTGCCATCTAATATGACATTTACACAAGCTACGACGCGCACGTACGTACACAGTACACACATCTGGTGTGACCCAGCCTTAAGTGTAACGGAAACTACGGCGGGTATTTAACTTACATTGATTCGTTTGTTTCATCGTGTATCATAAATACCTAGATTATATGTACACTATAGGAATTTGAAGATACACGAGAACCAGCTATAGGTACTTTAAAATAGCTTGGAAAGGAAAATTACCTGCACCTGTTATCTGTTTCTACTAAAGTAATTGTATAAACAGCTTTTCTTTTACTTACAATTATAATGAATTTTCCGTATGTAGGATGTGCGGCAAAGAAACTCGTTTGCTTTTATAAAACGGAAAATAAAGTGGTGATGGTAATGAACAATAAAAACGTATAAAAAATCGCATAGAAACACCCAGGTATAATTACGAAATTTATGGACAGTTGAGCAAAATTCTACATGACGGTCGCGCAAGTTTAATATAGATAACTACTGTTTTATGTGATCTAAACGACTTCCTTAAACATCTTAACAATGGTCATTGTCGATATAATGTAGGAAATTCGGCTTCGAACCGAAGTGGCGCTAAAGTCACGAGGCAGCTTCCTACTAACGTTAACAATAGTATTATTACGTAACGATTACTCTTATTATAGTACGGGTCCTTAAATGAAAATACGGTCCCATCGTGAAGAAAGCATGAAACTTGGCATGAAGGTAGCTGTCATATATGTGCTTCAATTAAGATATGGAAGCACGTTAACAAATAATATTTTCTCCCCCCCCCCCACCCCTTTTATCTCCCGAATTCCGGTTTTTCGAATTTTCTACGAAAACTATAAGACTGAGGAGTTTACTCTTCAGGGACCAAATCATCGTCACTAAATTACCTACAAAACGATACTACATTATACAGTGGTAAGATTAATATATTTCTGTTTACAGCCCCCAGACATATTATGGAATTGTAAAAAAAAGGCAATTTTTTTTTTCTTGCTCCATTTGTAAGAAAACGACAAAAGAGGTGATAAAATAGGCTAGAATATTAGATACCTTATACATTGAGCTACAAAATGACACCTATTTTGTAGTCGTAGAAGCATTACTTCCAGAGTTACAGCTTACCGCGTCTGAATCAAGTACTCGTTTTTTTACCTTTTTACAATACCACCTTTCTGTTAATTTTGTTTTGCTGAGATTTAGAGGTAAAGGTTTCAATAATTAAAAATACAGTCACATACACAGTGAAAATTATATATATTATTTATTTTAATGTATATCACAGGAATCTCCTCCACACTTACAGAGACCAGTACAGGGAAGGCCCGACTTCCTACAACTGCATCGTCCTTTAATGCAGCTGCGGCATGAACATTTCGTCAATTCCTTAACAGATGCGGACGTTTCTTTGGTTGTACTCCAAAATGGTATCCAAATACCGTCTTCTTTCATCCAACCCCAGTTTTCGAAGTTCGGATATTCAGGATTTGGTATCAGACTTCGACCCCAGATCAATCCTGCTTGCAAATAAGCACGTTTTGCATGCTGTTCAAGAGCACCAAGTGTTGGTGGCAGCCTGTCCATTGCCCGTCCCTTGATAAATAACGCTTTTCTAGCTTGGTTTATGTCTTCTATATCGCTAGTTTTGTCGTAAGTCAGAATGACATACCTTGCCAAAGCATCCAATTGATGGATTTCAATTTCATTTTGAGGTCGTGAAAAGGTTTCAAATACTCTGGTAACTTCAGGGAAGGAATTCCAAGTTTTGCAAAAGGACTTCTTTCCCTTTCCACAAAATCCAGATACTGTATCACACCCTGTAAATGCGTGAAAAAATAAAATGCCACTGCATTTTTCTGAGCCGAGTTCATTCACAAGTTGGTGAATAGCAATAGTACGTAAAGCTTTCCCTGTTCCGAATGATATCCAACATTTGCTCAAACCCATTTTTTTTAGTCCGCGGTATAAGGCAATAGCTACAACAACCACATCTGTGTCAACCGTTCTAATTAATATTTCTGTGTGGCCATGCTGCACGGCATGCGAAACATGAAGGAAGAGTCTGGTATCAGCTTCTTCTTGTTTTGACTTTAGGGAGGACGTATCTACGGTGGCATCGTTACACAAAACTTGTTCCCATTTGGTTGCAACAATCGTTTTCGCATATCAAGGGAGGGGGGGGGGGGGGGGGAATGGGGGAAAAAATAATTTTTCAACATGCTTCCATATCTACTTTGAAGCACATATATGACAACTACATTCATGCAAAGTTTCATGCTTTCTTCACGATGGGACCATAAAACTGATTTTTGTTAGGACAAGGAGCCGCACAGTACTTGATTCAGACGCGGTAAGCTGTAACTCTGGAAGTAATGCTTCTACGACTACAAAATAGGTGTCATTTTGTAGCTCAATGTATAAGGTATCTAACATTCTAGCCTATTTTATCACCTCTTTTGTCGTTTTCTTACAAATGAAGCAAGAAAAAAAAAATTGCCTTTTTTTTACAATTCCATAGTATGTCTGGTGGCTGTAGACAGAAATATATTAATCTTACCACTATATAATGTAGTATCGTTTTGTAGGTAATTTAGTGACGATGATTTGGTCCCTGAAAAGTAAACTCCTCAGTCTTATAGTTTTCGTAGAAAATTCGAAAAACCGGAATTCGGGAAATAAAAGGGGTGGGGGGGGGGAGAAAACATTATTTGTTAACGTGCTTCCATATCTTAATTGAAGCACATATATGACAACTACATTCATGCAAAGTTTCATGCTTTCTTCACGATGGGACCATAAAACTGATTTTTGTTAGGACAAGGAGCCGCACTATTAGTCTTATTTGTTAAAGATTTGACTAGCTTGTGATATCAGAGGCCTTGTGATTCAGAAGTGAGTGGGTATCTCCCGTTTGTAGGTTTAGTTTCTTAAATAGGTGATCACTGTGACTAATTAATTTAAATGTGTGTATTCATGCTTTCATGTTTGAATTTGTTTATACATGTAGAGTAAGAATACATTTGTCAGCACCCTAACTCTTCCCGCGGGTGTCACAAGAGTCAACTAAGGGATTGAAGCGCCACTGACTATTCATTTATTGAAAATTGATGATGGGCAGCAGCCTCATCATAGTGAACACATTACTACGATCGCCAATCCGCTTGCCCAGCGTGACGATTATGGGCATTTACCTCCTAATGCATCTATACGCATAGTTAATAGGAGAGGCCTACGTCCAGCAGTGGAGACTGAGATAGGCGGATGATGTTGATGTGAGTAGTGTATCTAGGCGAAGGAAGAGGTGAAGGAATGGATTTTCTGTATGTAGTACTATCAGTTATTCTGTACCATTGGTCCCCCGTCGTTGACACAGTGCATCCTTTATACCACACTAGCAGAAATGCAATATTGGACGAAAGTGATGCTCTGCGTACCGGAAGGCGCATCGTGGGTAGGCCCCCCACAAGATGGACTGATGACCTGGTGAAGGTCGCAGGAGTACGCTGGATGCGGGTGGCTCAGTCAGTCATTATGGCAATCTTTGGAGGAGGCCTATGTTCAGCAGTGGGCGTCTTTCAGCTGATATGATGATGATGATGCTGTCTACTGTCTATGATAGTCAGGGTTATTGAGACACATTGAAGGTTAAACGATATCTGATATGCTGTACACAAAAAATCCAAATCCCCTTTTTCCTTGTTTAAACTATAAATCACTAAAAGTATCTTCCGGTGATGAAAAATAATATCATTAGATAACTGAAAAATAAGTGATGATGATTCTTTCAGTGATGTATCTTTTTATTACGAACTTTCAGCTTGTAACCTTTGTTTTGGGCTGAAGTTGTCATTTTTACTACAATGTTTTGTATTGTATTAGATATACGTAAAATGTGCTTTATTTGACTTGACACATTTAAAACCTAATTATTTTGATTGTGAGTGTAATACTAATAACGTAAGTGAATGGCAGTTTTTTTTTCGAACTAGCGTACAGTCTGTCAAAAAAAAGGAGAAATTAAAAAGTAGCAACATCGTAGTGTCGTCCCTTTCAAATTAATATGCGTGAGAAAACGGGACCACACTACAATGTTGCCACTTTTTAATTTCTACTCTTTTTTGCCAGACTGTAATGGAAGATTTTAATCTTACTTTCGAATATCAAAATCGAACATCAAAATATATATTCAGAGAAAAAGATATCCATTGTTCTTTTATATAAATAGTCTTTATACTTAATACGATTCTAAAACAAATAATATCGTCCATACACTAATTTCGACACACTTTCAGTCATTGTCTACTGAAATACCAGGACAATTTCATAAATGGCTCCGTACCTCTCTGTCAATACTAAACAGAAAGAAACAACTAATATTTGTTATGACGACTCTGTGCCCTGAAATGAAAAGCTGTGACCACACTCGATTGTGTGCTAATGCTAAGCAGCGTCGATCGTGAATGCTGAGGTCAAGAACCTTTATCACGGTTGCTTCGATTTGATGGTCCCGCACTTGTTTGAAGATCAAAACAACATAGATCTACAACCGAGATGTTATGTATACCAATATTACCAATCGTAAGTGGAATACAAAAAAATGTAAACAAATATGGCTGACTTTCCATAGCGTTTGACGTATTTGACACATATCGTGAGACGTTCGCAAATATATTTTTTCGTTAATACTAATAAATATCAATAACTTTAACAAAAATGTACGGTAACACAAGGTAAGGTTTTAAGTTGATAATAAAACCCAGATTGTGTTCGAAAAGTGCGTGCTTATGGAATAATGCAAGTTTTTAGGTTTGTTTACATTTTTTTAGATTCTACTGACGAATGGTACCTACACAATTGTAAACTACGTTGTGTACTTTTATTTACTTAACCTACGGGAATGAAATTTGCTTTATTTTGTGAGATCTAAATGACAGTTAGTTTAGGATTTAAATTTCATCATTTCGCTAGTTACAGTCGGCTCTTATAATATGTATACGATTTTGAACCTTATGCCTTTAACATACGATTCAAAATGTATACATATTATTAGACGTGACTGTACATTAATTCATATTACAACTAACGGTTAAGTCATATACGAGTACAATCAGCCACGAAAACTAAGGACGTGAATTCAAATCCCACTACGGGCGTTGGTGAATTCGGTCTTTTTTCTTTGGTATATTAACATTACATTATATGACATCTAATAATAATAAACATAAAAAGTAGAACGGTGGCAAAATAAACACGTCTGCGAACGGTAAACGATGAGTGAAAATGAGAAAATATCATAAAACCGCGTTTGTAGGTTAAGCCGGTCGCAAAACAATGTGCGTCACCGTTACATGAATACTTAATTTGTGTTACTTATTAGTTATTACCCGGTTATTAGTTTTACATTAACTTGGAGCTATTATTTTTTATTGATAATTATCTAAGCCGGTTTACGCCACGATGTTACGGCAGTATGACGTCGGCTAACGTCTTTCAGATTACAATTGTAATCGATATATGTAACGGGTATCTTTTAGTATATCGACTCTCATTAATTTAAGAGTCAAACTCCTGTCCTGTTCCTTGTACGACACAACGTCTACTTTTTCTTTTATTTGTTTCATGTAACTTCTTCTAGGTCTCCCTCTTCCACACTTTCCTTCAATCCTTCCTTCTATTATGTTTTTTATCAAAGCGTCATGTCGTATAAGGTGCCAAACATTTTCCCTCTTATATTTTCTATTATCTTTAACAAACTCCTTTTTTCATTCACTCTTTTAAGCACTTCTTAATTTGTGATTTTTTCTGTCCAACTTATCTTCTCCATTCTTCTTCAGCTCCACATTTCAAAGGCTGTATAGTATATCGACTACCTGTTTAAAATGTTGAAATACAGCTTCGTGCCATATATTTTTCTTGATCGTAAGTGTTCCTGCATTACGAATACGTCTCCTCTAAAAGTTGTGTTAAAGTTATAATCCTGTTCCGATAACTGATTATCATTAAGTAATTATCCGTGATCACCATTATGCTCGAATAGAGAAGGCAAAAATATCCCTTTAGTTAATTAATTAGTAATTAATTTCTGAATAAGCACTCCTCCTTTTACAATACCAAGATATTAATAAACATCAACACCCCAAAATATTCTTCTCCCTTATCGCTAATGAATGCTAATTCAAAACAAACAGCTCCGTAAAACCTGGTAGAACTAAATTAACCCCGGCCTTTAAAACCTTTTCGGAGCCTTTGGTGTTAAAAGAGCATAAATGCTTCATTTCTATATACGCATATTACTTTTCCTCTGAGGTGACGATGTGTTAAAGAAATACGCCAATGTAAGCCTTATTTCAAAGATGTAAGTGTCTCGCTGGTGTATCGGGTTGCCATACATCAGGATTTGTCTTGGCATGTCCGGATTTTTCAACCTTTGTCAGGACAAACGGCGGGACTTCCTATAAGGCCGGATTTTTCGAAATTACCACATCAAATAAAATTGTATTTCATAAAATAAAAGAATATATGTGTTTCAAATATTAAACGAAATTACAGGTAGGTGAAGCGCAAGCGTAAAGGGAATGGAGTTATGCACGATACAGTACACCGTAGCACGCCGATGCGGCAGAAGGGCTTTTGCTAAATCTCTCTTACAAGAAATACCCGACTTTTAGGTTGTCTGGATTTTAAGGATATTTCATTTTACCATATGGCAACCCTATTGGCATGGGGTAGTACAAGGGCGCAAGACGACCGTGACTGGGCAAGGTTCCTGCCACGGCCGAGGGGTGAAAGTTATGGTCATGGGGTGGTGGGGTGGCACACCTCTTGTTGGCGTTTTAGGGAAGGAGTAATGATTCGCGTGGCAGATGTGATTTAGGAGTCAGTTCAATTTGACTGTCCTGTATATTGTTTGTTGTTTTGTGATCAGTAAGGCCATGTTCAGAGGTCCGAAGTAAATAGTTTCGTTAGTAGTAAAAACGTTAGCTTAGTGACATTAGCATTAGTGCTTTGTCAGCCTCCGTAGCCTAGTTGGTAGTGACCCTGCCTACGAAGCTGGAGATTCCGGGTTCGAATCCCGGCGAGGGCATTATTTGTGTATTTATTTATTACAAATATTTGTTCCTTGGTCATGGCTGTCTATGTAATTAAGTATCTATCTATTATATACATATATCGTCGCCTGGTACCCACATCACAAGCCTTATGAGCTTACCGTGGGACTAGGTTGATTTGTGTAAGATGTCCCAAGATATTTATTTATTTAGTGACCTTTAGTAGGTACTAGAAAATTGCAGGTTGATATGGGTAATTGGGTATACCTCTATACTTACAATACCTAAGAAAAAATGGGGAAACCGCGTAAACGGGGACGATCTTAGGGCTCCATAAGCCAAATGGATAAAATGGAACCCTTAGAGATTCGTCATGTCATGTCCTTCTGTCTGTCTGTCACAGTTGATTTACTCGGAAATTATTATATTAGTTAGGTACTAACCCCCTTATTCATAAACGTCTGCTAACTTAACAAGCCGCTAATAATTGTTTGTCCCTTTTGCTCTTATGGACACATTGTTAAGACCGAAAGGGACAAACAATTATTAGCGGCTTGTTAAGTTAGCAAAAGGGGCAAAATAAGGGGGTAAGTTATTAATTTCTAAAATTCTTAAAATAAGGGACACCCTAGTATGTATAGTAGAAATCGCAATCAAGTACTTCAAATAAAATAATTTATTTAGTGCAAAAACTTGTCATTTTAACTTTAACTGCTTCACTTCCCAGTGAAGGTTATAAATTATAAAAATAACAAGCATTGTGCTCGTCCACCCTGCTCGCGTGACGACACGAAGCCAAACACCGAAGGCAGACGATAATGATGGAGGGGCTGACATTGGCAACCGCGTATCAAGGTTCATGCGTCGATCCAAGTTAGGTTAGGTCAATTGCCATGTTTTGAACACTTACATATTGAAACAACTATCTTTCCATATCTGTAGTTCAACATTGGTAAACTACTTTTCTGCCCTCCGGCCGGAAAACAGCACTTTGCCGGCCGCTGCGCTAAACTAAGTTGCCGCCTGCCGGCTCCGTTGAGCAGAAAAATAGTATACACACCTCGGCCGTTAAATGGGAAAGCCTCGGATCATGTTTGTTCTCGGCTTCGCCTCGGCCTACAATTACACGTTATCCGAGTCATTTCCCACTTAAACGGCCTTGGCATGTAATCTACTATACAACATTAGTACAGGTCTTACAGAAAGGCAGATAGATACACAGTTTCTACATGTCGGGCCGAGTGGCGTACAAATTTGCAATTGGAGTAGGTGCATGCATTCAACTACTATCAATTACTGTTATTATAATCTAAATATTCACGTTTTTTTTGTAAGCATCTGAAAACCTATTTCGTCCAGATCTGGCCTTGCTTGGGCTTGTTCGAATCAGAATCACGAACTGATTCTATTCTAATGATAATAGTACATTGTGCATCAAGGGAGTGCATTACTTAAACGTTATCCTTTTGTTGATATTTTCTACTTCAATTAAGATTCATCATGTTCCTTACTCCATTCTCATTATTTTGAGTTGCATTTCAGATAATTAATTTTAATAGGTTTTCGCCTCGACTTTAAAAATATAAAAGCTTTCAATGCAATTAGTCTACCGTTAAAAAAGCGCCAGTCTGTTCTCACTTCTCAGTTATTATAGTGAAACCAAAAAGGTACAGTTTTCGTGAAAAGAATTAAATGGCGACAGAAAATTGAATTATTAGTATATTACATGTCATCTGATTTTATCCAGCTCCTAACTTAAATACAACAGGAAGGTTATTCCGAAAATAGAAAATATGCAAGCCATTGCGAAATCCATCATCCATTAAGCGAAGGACGCCTGGGAATGGGCCACTTGGCATTGCCAAGTATCAAGGTCCATCGAGCGACGCGAGGCAAAGGTTATGGAATGGGTAGTTCATGTCGAAGGCTACGAGAACTGATCGATTCTATGCAAGAGGGTATTCCCGATGGATTCCATTCGATCAATATAGTGTGAGTATATACAAACAGTTTGACAGATACGTCACAACCATGAGGATAATCCTGCGACCATATATAACATGGACGTCTAACGCCAGCTCAAAAATGTCAACAAAAGCAATTGTCCAATTGTGCCAAGATGGGCAGGACATAGCGCTTTTCTTTACACCGCGCATATTTCGGCGCAACAACTTTGACAATGATTATAGAATATAACAAGCCAATCAAAACTTTAATGGAACAATCACAGCTATTTTTAATTTGGCGGTTTAAGTTTTTATGGGTTAATATTCCTTATCGTGATGCATTGAAGTAGAGTGACACTTGTCAACTAAAATTCAGGACCGTTTTTGAATGGCAATTTAATATGTCGTGCGGTTTCCATGTTTTATTTGTTCGTAGAGAAAATCTAACTAGCCGTTAGTGTTAGTCCACTGGATGGTGGTGGCACAGGACCGGTCATTGTGTCAATCTTTGGGGGAGGCCTATGCTCAGCAGTGGACGTTTTTGGGCTGATATAAACATCCAAAAAAGTCTCGTTAGTAATAGGTGAAATACTTCCGTATTCTGTATATTATCTTTATCTCTTGACCCCACTGACCCAATTCAGTCGAAATTATTTTACAAGAATCTTCCAACAAGGAAAGAGATGACAATGTGAGATAGGTACTAGGGCTTTATTTGAGCTTCAACCTGCCTCACTAGATGACTCGTCCATGAGGTATAAGTATAACGTTCTTGATTAGATGTGATTTAATAGTTTGTGGATGTGTCGATGTAATTTCTAGTGTGAAGGGATAGAAGTAGACACTGCAATTGCAGTACAAACAAGTGTCGGTTTTTGCGTTATCTACAATGACGTCACGAAACCATTTGCTGTGATCTTGCTGATAAGGTCGCAAGCGCTCAAAGACGATGCAATGTTTCTGTGCACCTATCGATGCACCTATAGTAGTATACTATTCAAAATTTGTTGCACAATTTACCCTACGCGTATCAGCACATCTAATTCAATATGTTTCTGTACAGTCGACAAAAAATGTGGCTTACCACTTTTCGTATCTATTCAGTAGTAATAAAGTCGAAAAGTTGTAGACCACATTTTTTGTTGACTGTACAGACACATCTAAAAAAACATTTATATATCTACCTACACATTTTAGAAAGTATTTTCAAAACAACAATGACCAGAATTATTGTTATAGACCCAACAGTTCTAGTATTAAATGAAGGGGCACTCTATGGCCAAGGCTATGGGAGATCGATTCGATGTGATTAATAGTCGACGGGTGTATTTGCTTTAACTGAGTTGAAGGCGAAGGTTACAATATGGGGTAGAAGGTAAATGTTACGTTACATGGGGTAGTCCATGGCCAAGGCTGATGCTCGTTCGATTTTATGTGATTGACAGTAGTTTTGATGGCGTGTAGCATTACGAGGCGAAGAGAAGTTATTATTATAGCGAAGAAATCAAAGGGGCGCAAATACAAATAAAAGACGAACGCTTTGGGAATTGTCTTATAAAATGGAACAACAATAGGTAGCCCTTTCAATGGTTGTGCCGCTACAATGAGGACGGGGAGTACATGTAGATGACGATTTCATGATTATTGTATTTCCATCGTCATCATCATCAGCTTATGATAGTCCACTGCTGGACGTAGGCCTTTCCTATTAATTATGCGTATATACGTATTAGGAGGTAAATGCCCATAATCGCCACGCTGGGCAAGCGGATTGGTGATCGCAGTAATGTGTCCACTATGATGACGCTGCTGCCCATCATCAGGCTTCTATCAAAGAATGGTCAGAGACACTTCAATCAGTTTATGGAATAGAGCAAACTAATTGTTCGGCCTTTTCCTAAGATTTGTAGAACAAATTAAATTACTTTTATGACATTATGACTACCTCTCACGGGTATAAATAAGTGACAGCAATATATTATAAGTGTAAGCAATAGGTACATACCAAAGAGAATATAATCACTACGGTACATCCTTGCACCTTCAATACAACAATTTTCGAACAGGACCAATGGCGATCTCGCGAAAAAAATCACTTTCCGATACAAAATGTCGAGATCACGTAAGTCGTAACCAATTAAAATAAAAGACATTTTATTTTGCAATTTGGAGGTTGGTCCCATACTAAAATTTGACTTTTATTATAATTATGGTTTATGGTGTATGCGAGGTTATTAGTGACGCAGGAACACCGTGTACACCGCCATACTAAATACACAATATACTAATCCACGACAATCATCATTATATTCATTATTGTCAATTACAACTAACGATTCCACTATCGATTATTATCGTATAAAACTTCCTACGTTCCGTTTTTGTGTCATCCAATCAGGAATCGGAGAAATGGAGCGGATCACTCTTAATTAGCGGTTTTTACAATTCCACCCGCTTCCGCGAGAAAAACGTTTACACTCCACCGAGCTCGTCGCTAGGCGGATTTGTACGACACAGCTGACTAACCTGTCGTGAACTTTATGTGCTTGGAGATAAGGGTCATGAATGATCAGCTAATTCTGGAGTTTGTACGATGAGCTGTACAGCTGACTAACCTTTCGTGAACTTTATGTGCTTGGAGATAAGGGTCATGAATGATCAGCTAATTTTGGTGGGGATTGTACGAGTTGCAGGGAAAAAATACCCCTCGTGAGTAGTTTTGTATGGAGATGGGTTGTTTTCTCTGCATCTGACACCGTCTACGAAAATGGAGCCAAAAATGAAAATAAATTTAATGATACTACTGATTTAATAAAAATCTTGTTTGAATTCATAACTGATAACAACTCAAGCACTCAAGAACATGCAGAAACGAAGTCTCTCAAACGTCCCAATAATCTCTTATTTAGAGATGTGAGATAATCCTGACCGTGACCGTGCAATTGTAAGTAGGTACAATAAATATGAAAAAACTTCGGTCAATACATTTAAAGTAGGTAACTAATGCCAATGTACTGTACAATGTCATCATTAAAATAAATTATTTGTTCAATAACGCATACCTACCTATAAGTCAAAACCAATACACATACATGGCTGCTATGGCACAAATTTTGCGTGAATTCCATTTATTCCTTCTACATAACATTGACCTAAAGCTAAACCTGACATGTCATCTCAATACATTTCTGAACCTAACTATTGACACCATCGCCTTTACGATTTCCCATTCTATACCTTATACTCATTGTAATAAGGATCTCAAACGGTCAGTTAACACAATCATCGTTGATAGTAACAATTGACGGCCTTATTTCGACGACTTAAGGTTTATTATTGGTCAGTTGATGATCGAATGAATGATGTTATGCAACAAGCCGCAAAAGGACTCCCAAGGACGCCTCTCACACCGTCCACTTCCTTTGTTTTACTCGTAACAATTTCCGTGTAGGTTCAAGAGCGAATTGTTCAATGTTTTATTTATTGCTAATTAATGGATTACACAGGGTGTTCTTTTTGATTTGCGTTAAATTTAAGGGAAGCTTATTTGGGTCGAATATAGATAAAGTAGTTAGGTATATAAGAAAATAGTGTCTTAACTCTTACTTTTATTGATTTATTAAACAAATAAGTTTAATGACTGAACAAGTGTATTTAATTGCAACCTTTATTTATCATCTTAATATTACTTATTTTGAAACTTAACGTCACTCATATGAGATTAACTATTATGTTATTCTTAAGGCCTTACCATTTCACTTACCATTTCATTTATCACAAATGAAAAAGAAATAAGTTTTTCTTTTGAATTTTTTAATGCCGATATACCAGACAACTTCTATTAATGTCCCAAGGCTCCCAAGTAACCTGTTCAATTTAACGCAAATAAAAAGGAACATCCTGTACCTATAGATACATTACTATATCACATCATCTGGCTATTTCAGTCCACTGTTGGACGTAGGTCTCTCCTATTAACTATGCGTGTAATGCATTAGGAGTTAAATGACTAATCGCCACGCTGGGCAAGCGGATTGGTGATCGTAGTAATGTGTCCACTGTCCACTATGATGACGCTGCTGCCCATCATCAATCTTCTATCAAAGAATGGTCAGTGACACTTCAATCCCTTTGTCGACTCTTACGACACCCGCGGGAAGAGTTGGGGTGATGACAAATGTATTCTTACTGCCTTCACCACACGGCCACCATTACAATTGCAACAAAACCACTACATATGTAATTTCAAGCTATCGGTGTGGTTATTTATGTACCTATACCTACCTGGCCAACTACCGCGAAAATCGAAATTCGTAAATTACGAGGATTTTTCTCTGTCACTCAAACGAAGGCGTCATTTCATTAGAGTGAGAGAGACAAATCCTCAAAATTTACGAATTTCGTTTTTCGTGGTAGGGCCGCTAATTTCAATTTCAAGAGGATTCTCGGAGGTCGTCCTTTATAGTTAAACAAACATAAACATGAAATGTACAAATATTTTTTACACAAATATTAAATATTCAGTTAATTATATTTAAGAATTTTAAAATACATGTCAATGATTGTTAGTAACGAAAGACCTTGCTAATTTGTTTGGCCTCAATAATCGGTTATTCACCTTATGACTGACATTCCTATTTAATATCGTTTTTAAATTAATTGTTTTTCTTGTTCTTAACGATTTTTACCATTGAGACTTCTATGAAACGTACCTATTGTTCTATATGCTATGCTGTATGTAGTATTTTTTGTTTGTATTACTCTATTTGCCATAAAAAAATTTTACGCGCTAATTTTTATACCACGTCTGTGGCAAACAAGCATACGGCCCGCCTGATGGAAAGCAGTCACCGTAGCCTATGGGCGCCTGCAACCCCAGGGGTGTCACATGCGCGTTGCCGACCCAATAAGAACTTGTACACTCCTCTTTTGAAGAACCCCATACTGTAGTCCAACGGGAAAACCTAATGCGAGAAGTGGCTCATTTTACGTCAGGTCCAAAACTTTGGAGGGACATTTGTATTAAAAAACGTCGTACGAGACACGTGCAAAAAGGAAATTCGTCACTTGTGTCCATTTAAAACACTCTTCGGTCGTGTTTTAAAACATCGCCACTCGTTTCGAATTTGATGTCTTTCGCACTTGTGTCGTAATGTACTATTTTAATAATCCTGGCCACTAAATGAGATAAAAATCCCTGTCAAACGTGCATACGTGCAGACATGTTTACTGTTTTATTTTAAAGGTCTTACCTGTTACATCATCAGTCCGTGAGCGCCCACTGCTGAGCATAGGCCTCTCTTCTCGTCGTAGCTATTCGTCCCGTTCTTGTGCCAATCTTACGCAGAAGCGACCCACAGATTTCGTCATTTCTTTACAACAACCTGACGTGAAATCAGGCGTGTCTACCGAAGATTCATTGAAAAAAAAAAACTTCTTTCACCATCCGCGAATAAAATATATCTGCCCGGTAAATATTAGCAGTCTTTTTCTTTTATACGCCTGGAGAAAAGGATAGTGATCGTTTTATCTGACAGATATATTACGCGGGGATTGTAAAACAGGCCGTAAATGTTTTAACACATTGTCACAAACGGCTTGTTAGAAAAATCGACTTTATCCTGTTTCGTTAAGGTGGGAAAACAATCATCCACAATGTGCAATTGCTTATCGCATCAAAAAGACCAGTTTAGTGTGATCACCAATTTCTCATTTTTCTTTTGAATAACAAAGTCAAGTTATGTAGTCGAACTCGAAACCAAAACAAAATGAACACACCGTCGCGTAGAACTAACCGGTTTATCTGCCAAGATTGCTATTACATAACGCATAACAGATAATCGGTTACATTAATATCAGTAATAACGTAATCGATGTTACGTTAACAAAGAAAATCATCTAGGAAATGATTGTGAAAATGTGACGCGATTTGACGGGCGTACACAAGTTAGGTACATTCATGATAATAGCTCTTTGTCTTGCGAAGGAAGCCAAGTTGTTTAACCTGCTAGCATTAAGTTATTATAATATATGTCTTCACCCTAATTAGTTATGGTGCAATAAAAAAAAATATAGGGTGATGCTGATGAGTGATGACACACAAATCACACAATATATCAGCATGCGTACGCATTTTGGAAAGATAGACGCGATCTCATACTAAAACACATTAAACGACCATTTTCAATAGGCAAAATTCATACGCAATTACGCATGCTGAATATGCTGATATACATAATTATGTGCCTTCACCCTTAAGTTACATATGTTGGAGAATATCAAGACACGAGGGGGAGAACCTTTGGTATTTAGTAAAAAGATCTCTATTTTATTTTCTATTACTAATGGTCACTGAGCTATGCTGCGGACAGACGGACATGGCGAAACTATAAGGGTTAATATTTCTAGTTTACTACAGAACCCGAAAAAGGTAGTCTGGCGACGACGTTTATTCCCAGTAAGGTGTTCCTATTGACTGCAGTATATTATATTTTTCTGCGGCCGTTTTACTTGTTTTTTTTTTCAATTTACGGGGCTATAAATTCACGTGAGTTCATATTGTATTGGACTAAGGTGCAAAATGGCATACCTACATATTTATGAACTCGACTGTGTGTAAAAATTTTTTACAGTAGATATCTGTAAGCGGCAACTAGCATTTAATTAACGTTTCACAAACAACGCACACTTGCCATGTTCTCACATGGAAAAACGAATGCGCCTGACTCGGGAAAAGTAGCTTATATGATTATAATATATTATATTATTAGACAGCCGCTTACGCCATATTTCAATACAAACTCCTCTTATAGCAATTGTAGTAGGTACGTGGACAGAAAAAAAGGAGCCCTAATATTCAGGGTCACGCAGATAGTGTCTGGACACGGCTGCTTCGGGCACTACCTAAACAAGAGATAAAAGATCGGAAGAGAGCTTGGACTAGGGTACCCGAAGTATGGAGCGGCGGACGACACGGCCCAGCATACTCTGGAAGGGTGCGGCCGCTGGGATGTCCAAAGAGCGGCTCTCGTGACTGTAACAGGCCTACTACCGCGAAAATCGAAATTCGTAAATTTCGAGGATTTTTCTCTGTCACTCAAACTCAAACGAAGGCGAGAGAGATAAATCCTTGATATTCACGATTTTCGTTTTTCGCGGTAGCCGCAGGTATGGCGGATCTCTCGTTGACCACCATCGTAGCATCGATGCTGAGCTGCGAGAGAAATTGGGCAGCAGTAGCTTCCTTCTGTGAATACGTCATGTCGGAGAAGGAGGCGGCGGAGAGAGCGCGCGAAAGCATTCCCCACTACACAACAAAAAAACCCAGCTATGCTATTCTCCTATTCACACATTCGACGCTGCGACGAGACAGCCTCAACAAGCTCGACGACGAGACAGCGTTCACTTCGACGTCGAGCGCAGCGCTGCGAAAAACGGTATTCACTAACGTAGAACAGGTCGTCGTCGAACTGCAGGCGGTAACTCTCGACCCAGTGTAGTTCCAGCTCACGCCGCATTCGTCGCCGAGCGCTAGTGTCGTTTAAAGTGCATTTGTGAATACCATTTTTAGGCTCGACGCTGCCGCAGCACTGACACAGCGCTGTTAGCAAGGCGGTTTCCTTAGTGAATAACACTGCTGTACCCACTTCGCTAGCCGTACCACATGGTCCACATGTTGGCAAGTAAAGGTAGCGTTTACTCGATACGTAAAGCAGTCCATCACGCTTACCCCAACTCCAGTACATCAGGGCGAGTAGAGCTTTTTTTTTCTATGTCTAATTCTTTGTCAGCGTGGTT
This sequence comes from Thaumatotibia leucotreta, assembly GCA_025490895.1. Lineage (NCBI taxonomy): Eukaryota > Metazoa > Arthropoda > Insecta > Lepidoptera > Tortricidae > Thaumatotibia > Thaumatotibia leucotreta. Next base: position 10,228 of record JALPQI010009788.1, on the reverse strand, counting down.
AATATGCATACCTATATACCAAATTGCAAATTTCTAAACAGCTATGCTGCGGATAGACAGCCAGTCGGATATGTTTCGGAATTTTAACAAATAATTTTTCTGTGCTATTACAACACAACATTATTTATGATTTAAAATTGGTTATTTATACCCTCTGAAATTAATGTCTTCAGTTTTTCTCTCAACAACACTTTATGACATAATAACTAAATTAACTATAATAGCCTATGTTTAGACACCAATTATAATATGTATTCATTATTCTTTTTCTACTTTAGACATAATTATGTTGGAAAGTGGACAAAGTAATTAGGTGTGATATATTGCATTGCTCGTCACTAATTATTCATTATAATGATGTGCCAAACAAAGAAAACATTACGACATACGTAGCATCATATAAAATATGTTATTATACTTATTATATCGAATAAGAATGTCTTTATTTGCCATCTCAGACACATAAAAGTAGGTACAATAAAACAACAATTGCATAAACAATGAAATAGGTAAGTACATGTATTCCAAAGGTTGTCAAGCCAAGTCTCACCTACATTGGAAATTGATTCATGTATATAAAAAGAGTAAGATAATCGTCTGATTGTACATCGATATTAAAAATGCCCAAGCAAATATTTACATTAACATGTCATTCCGTTATAATAAACACCTGTTTTTCAAAGGGTTTATATGTAAGCCGCTCTCTGATTAAATAGTAGTTTGTATGAAAAGATGAAGCAATGTATGAAAAGCTTAAGGCGGGCCATTGTGACGCCATACAGATTAACTTCGGTTTCTCAATCAACTGTCATTCAACCCTTCTAGTGTTGTTTGTAATCTTACTGTGTAATCAATGTGTGCAATATATGTATAATCATTAGATATTTATCATGTGATTTGTATCATTGCCTTTATACGTACATTAAAAATATATTAAACGAGACATACCTACTCGTACCCGCTTATTCATAAACGTCACCTAACTTAGCAAGTTAGCTAACTTGGCTGATAAGAAACCAAGGAAACTAGTTTAGAAAGGAAGGTTGTATGAATATGAACCCGTACAAAATGATGTCCAATGCGATTCACGTGTTACCTCTCTGCCGCACTTATGGGTTCGTAACTGCGACCATTATAACATGGACGTCTAACGCCAACTCAAAAATGTCCCCAAAAAGAATTGTTGAATTGTGCCAAGAAGGGCAGGACATTGCGCTTTCCTCAACACCGTACATATTTCGGCGCAACATCTTTGATAAATGTTTATAGAATATAGCCAATCAAAACTATGATGGATTAAACACAACTATTTTGAAATGCCGGTTTAAGTTTTCATAGGTTGCCATTGAAATTAATTAACGTGATGCATTAAAGAGGGGGTGACATTTTATCAACTAAAATTCAGGATCGTTTTTATACGTAAAGGCAATTTAGTACCTATCGCGTGCGGCTTCCATGTTTTATTTGTTCGCAGGTTCGTAAGTAGTGTAAAGGTGCGTTTAAACCAAAAGAGCATTCGCTGTTCTAGCGCCCGTTCTACGAAATCAACCAATCACGTTTTGTGTACCGATCGAATTTCGTAGAGTGGGATGTTAGAACAGCGAATGCTCTTTTAGTTTGAACGCACCTTAATAGGGAGACAACGTGGTTCGCGGTAAGCCCGTTGTCGCATTGAGTTTAATGGGTACTTGAACGATAACTTCGACGTGCTTCTAGATCCATCGATCTTCAACGGTTGCATGTTGGTTACAACTTACAACATACCTGATATAACAATTACCGATGTGTCTGCTACGTCACATTGTAATAAGTCTAATAAGTGAACATCCTTTGTTAACCTCTAGTGTTGGTAGTAAGGTAGTACTAATTACGCTACGATTTATAATTAGTTGATTGTCTCGCGTCGTATTACAACGCAAGTGCTGCTGATGCCAAGACATGAGTCAGTATTCACTAATGTCTGGAGAGCTTTTCTATACATCTCCTTCGCGCCAATACACCTTAATGACAAGGAGACAGGGATGGGGTCACTCCGTGACTTCGATATTAAACTAATTTGGCGGTATTGTAGTCGGAGTCAAAAATGCCAGCTGCCACCGAATTGCAAATAGAAAGATGACAACGTTAAAGCTACACTTTTGCTAATCAAGGAGTGTATGTAGGCTACAGTATGTCGCCACGAGATAGACTTCGAGTATTTCGCCTTTTATTAACTGTTAATAAAAGAAAGGGACGGGTAGGCTATGACGCCGTAAGACAGTATCGCTTTAATCATGTGCTAACCCTATTTTAGGTACTTAACGAACGCCCTGTAGTGGTTTTGTTCTACAGTGAAACATCTATACACAGTAATATAATTTATTCTGCGGCCAAACCCTGTCTGTATGTTTAAAGAGGAATAAAGGAAAGGGACGGATAGCCTATGACGCCTGTGAGAGATCTGTGTTTAGATACTGTCGCTTTAATCATGTGCCAACCCTACTGTAGGTACTAGGTACTTAACGCGTAGTGGTTTTGTTCCACAGTGAAACATCTATACACAGTAATATAATTTATTCAGCGGCCAAATGGTTCTCTGTATGTTTTACTCCTCCTGCCGACATTCAATATCCCATTGTTTCTATACAGTCGCGGAGATAACATCCGCCATTGTGTTTTGATATTAAATACTCGTATTTGCGCAACGGCATTGTACCTAGACTGAAGAAAGGCTTGCGGTCAATGGACAATTGTTAGGGTTAGGTGTCATTTGTAGGGTTCAGCCAAATTGGTACCCTTACATATTATTTATGAAATGAAACTTTGAAATTTCTACATTACATCACTACATAGCATAAAAGAAAGTCGCTTTCTCTGTTCCTATATCCCTATGCTTAAATCTTTAAAACTACAAAACGTATTTTGATGATGTGTTTTTTATGATAACGGAACCCTTTTCTAATTGTCCGGCACGCATGTATGGATATAAATATATATGTATACATATGGCTGGCGATAATAATGAAACATTTAAGAATAATGTACAATTACTATGATATAAATACCTGTGTTCCTACCTCATGTAATTGTGTGACGTGTAAATTTGTATTAACATTTACCGATAAAATATCTGAACCTGAATCTGAATAACTGATTAAATCGCGTTTATAGTTTTATTTCATGAATAACTATCGCGGGTAACCGAAGAAAATATATTGTTTATTTATAATATATGGTTGGTCTGTCACCACCATGGAATATAGACCGTATTGAAACAGAGTATCAAAGGGTATCAGACAGCTATTATCCGATAACATCTCGCGAGAGCGCTGCTGGCATACTAAGTGACCTGTCTGTTTTGATGGTCGGGCATAATGGAATATTCTGTTCCGTATTGTTTATACAATGTATTGTAGTACACTGGCAGTTAATAATGTATGTAGGTATATATCATTGACAACTGAGGGCCACCGCAATGTCTCTGTCACATCAAATGACTGACACCTTCGTTAGAGTAAGAGAGACAGATGGCATATCGAGCAAACCTAAAAAATGTACTCAATACTCAATCTTTATTGCACTTATAATGTGGTTTACAAGGTGTTACACAGTAAGTTACAGAGACATTATAATTATAACCCTGTTGGGCACGGCAATTTTTTTTGTCGAGAGAGGGAGGCTTATAATTAAAGTAAATTGGTATTCCTGATATCTACGGCACAATTTAGGGCTCACGGTACACGTGTAACCCGCCAAACCGGATACCCGTGTTCTTAAGCCCGACGGTACTAAGAACCCGAATTACACGAACCCGCCGGGTACCCGTGTCCGTGTCCAATACACGGATACCGTTTACACGAAACCGCGTGCTACCCGGGTACCCGGGTACTTAAGACCGAACCGAACGGGTTCGAAATAATTTGAGCAAATACAAATAAGGTCTATTATAGAATGTAACCTGCAGCTTCGTTCGACACTACAAAACAAACCTGTTCAGGAAAGGTCAGCCGATATAACTTTTTTTGTTTTTATAAATTTCGACTCTATCTGTTACGCAATAAGGTCTATTTGACACAATTAGCCTTCCGCTTATCTATCCATTTGTACTATAGCCCTTAAGTCTCACGATTCATCCTTCGGTACATAACTTTACCCTTAAAAAGCAGACTTTCTATGCATACACGGCTTCTCGTCAAGGACGTCCCCGAACCCGCGGGTAATTAAAGTCCGTGTAAATAATACCCGTGTACCCGTGTCCCCGTGCAGACGGGTATTATTTACACGGACTTTAATTACCCGTGTAAATCGGGTCAGAAACCCGTGTACGTGTAACACGAACACGGGTATGAGAAACGTTGACACGAAACCCGGACACGACCGCGAGCCCTACACAATTTAAGCGGCTACTAATTAAATATTGGAACTATGTTATTGTTATTACATGTTTTTTTTGCACTCCAAGTGCACTTTCGATAGGACGTCTCGGAAACTAACCATAGCAATTAGGAAATAACGAAATCGATTAGTCAACATCATACAAAAGCCGATAACGCAACAGGTGGCAAAACCGGCAGAAACAAAGGCTACCTGTTGCTAACAACTAACAATATAAATAGCACGTAATGAAACACATAATCAGAAAAAACAAGACGCATGGGCAGTGGGAGTATTGGAATACAATTCACGATATGAAACGTTGTTATTTTGTTTAAAATTTTAACAGGTCTACCTGTTAGAATATTAAACAAAAAGTCTAGCTAATAGCTATACCGTATAAAAAAAGTAAACAAACCTGAAAACTTGAATTATTTCATCACGCACATTCAGAACACAATTTTGGTCTTACCACTAACTCAAAAACCTTGAGTTTACATATTTATTAGTAATAACTTAAAATACTTAAATCTACGAAATCTTTCTCGAACGAACGAAATTCGACAATTAATTCTATTGAAAGTCAGCCATAATAATTTAATTTTTTTTCGGATTCTACTGGTGGACGGTATAGCATAAAAAATACACAAACACAATGTATTGATGAATTGTTTTTTACTGAAGATCGAGAAAATTCCGTAATAAACCTCGCCGGAGTTTTCTCGTAAATTACGAGGACAGTAAGTCCGCGTTAATAACGCGACGGCGGCTCATGGCAAGCACTCAGAACATTGTATTCTGATTATATGTGTAGTGTACCGCCACATTAGAATCAATTAACAATCGCGTTAGCTTTTGTTCAAACCATTTGAGTCATGCGGGCGAGGTCGAAAAACAATCCCTAATGAAATTCGCATAATTATTAGCTAATTTCAAAGTTCAATTAGTTTCCAATGTACAATTACGTGAAGAATGGCGTTTATACTAAGTTGAATACTCGTACGAGGGCTGTTCCGAAAGTTTTTAGTTGCTCCGGTTCTATTCATGCGATTTCAATAAAACTATCACCATTTTGAGGGCTATTTCAATGACGCTTTAGGCGGTGTAAATTTGTTTTAGTAAAGATTTTAGATATTTTTATTATTATTTTTTACTTAGACGTGTCGAGCCTTACTCCAATGACCATGATACCGGTTTTTAAGATACTTTTTTAATGAGATGCTATGAACATCGTTCGCTTATAAAACTATTTTATTTTATAGGTACTAGTAATTGATGATATTTCCGTTATTAATAAGTACAAATTACGTGATATCCTTTACTTTAATCATAAATGAGTAGGCATCGAAAAAAATCGTAAACTCTTAAATTGGAATTTCGAATATTGTAAAATTATCCTTCAATCAATAATATTTTTCTTCAATTATATGTTATTAAAAAAACGCAAAACTAACTAAATTATATATCCCGGGTATATTCAAGTACGGCTTTCAAAGATTTTAATACAAAACATGGTTCAATGTGTCAAAAATGGCTAATTTTTCCATGCAATGTAAAATTTCGTACAAAACAGCATTTTGTAAAATAAATATAATAAAAAAACTATTTCCAATACATGCATAAATTTATTAACCATAATAAGTATTGAAATGTCCCTCACAATGATATAAATTTAATTTAAATCGCATGAATAAAACCGGAGCAACTAAAAACTTTCGGAACAGCCCTCGTACATTTGTTATGAGAAAAAAATACTTGATCTTAAGATTCCAAACATCCTTACTTTACTTTAATTTGTTTTATTCAATCAATTGATATAATTGAAAATGAATGGCATGCAATAAAAACGTCTAGATACTTGTAGCCGTATCACTAGTTTGCACGGTTGGTAGTATAAAACGTGGCAGTTTTGTACTGCTGTTGTTTACTAAATAAGACAACTAAGGATGCATCAGTACCGTTTAGTAGCCATATTTCGTAGCTGGCTGCCAAATGGGAAATATGGTTTCCCACCTGGTAGCCTATGAAATATAGCTATGAAATGGTAATATCTTTCCCACCTCGTAGCCCGATTTGGAGGCTGATTACTTAAATCGGGATTTTATTCCCATTTCGAAACTAGTTACGAAACTTTGGCTACCAAATAGTACTAAAGGTGATTGCATAATATTGCATATGCCGTGGATAGGTATCTGACCTATCCCAAGTCATTCGCGTTTTACAACCGGCAAAATGAAGCAGACATTTTCGGTGCAAAAAACTTTAAAAGGTTTCTGGTCCTCGAACGAATATATAAAAAGGTCAATCGTTTTGTTTTTAAAGTCGCTTAGGGCAATGTCCGGGTAATTCGTCAGATGATACAAGAACTAGAACAAGCGTCACAAATTACTCGTAATAGGTATTATTCTGGTATATTAAAGCCGATGTAAAATGTTTACATTTTGTCAATTTGATTTTAGCTAATGGATTAACATCATGGGGCCCCAGCGCACGCTAATTGTTTGCTGAGATCGCGAAACGTCTGGTTGACGTAACTAAAGACCGAAGAGCTAGCGACTTCCTCGCACAACGCATCAGTATTGCGATACAGCGAGGAAATGCCGCCAGCATCCTCGGTACAATGCCACAAAGGCCAATCTAAGATATAAGTTAGGTTAAGTAGATAAGTTAGATTTAATCTATGTACATAATAATAGTATTGAAAATAAATATATATTAAAAATGGATTAACGGTTAATGGTCTTAGAAATATGTAGTTTATTTTTTATATCACAACGGTAGCACACAAGCATACACCCCTAAAGCCCAGCCATAACCAAATAACCAAAAATTAGTAATGGAATTTACGTGTACAGCAGGAATTGCAGGAAATAACTTTCATTTCTGTTTGTCCGAAAATTTCACGAGTCAAAACAAATGCAACTATGTTCTAATTGAAAAAACTAAAGAGCGAAGAGCTGGCGACTTCCTTGCACAACGCATCAGATGCGATACAGCGAGGAAATGTCGCCAGCATCCTCGGTATAAAGCTACAAGGGCCAAACTTAGATATAGGTTAGTTTAGTTAGTTTTAATTTATGTAAATAAATAGTACAGTATTAACGAAAAAAAAATCATTTGAATTTGTTCGCTTGGCCCTTAAGAGGATACAGGTCACTTGAGGGTAAGCATCTAGCATAACCAATGACCTGGAACTCTACCCGATAAACTAAACTCTAACTATACCGACCTATACAAAGATAGAATCCCCGTACAGTACATAATCTTGCACGGCACTCTTCGAGTTAGCAGGCAACCTTAACTAAATCTGTATTCAAAATGCCAATTAAATATCGAAATCGTCAAAAAACTCGACCGTAAAAGTGAAACCGTCTGAGTCACGGCCTTTAAAGAAAGTCCAACCTTTGTTGCGGTTAAAGGTTATGATGAATAAATGTAACGATTGGATTTGGGACGGCAGCGGCAAACGTCTGGAGTTGAGTCATACTTCGACAAAGGAATTCGAGAAAAATAATATTTTTAATATGTATTATTTGCGTGGGTTCATCAAAAGCATTTTCGGTGTTTTATTTAAATTAAACGTTCCATTAAGGGTGCTTAGAGACTTACCCCCTTATTCATAAGCCCTTTTGGTCCCTTTTTGTCCCTTTCGGTCTTATAGACATATTGATAAGATCGAAAGGGACAAACAATACTTAGCGGCTTGCTAACTTAGGAGACGTTTCTGTGGCCGAGATGCCAATCGCGCCCAGGCGCAAGCGAAATACAACTGTCTTTGTCGCATTTATAAAAAAGCACTTATAAAAACTACGCTACTCAGCGTAAAGCCGCGTTTCCACTTAAGTGTTCTGAGCGAGCATTCATTCGTTCTTGGGCAGATGAAAACAGGATTTCACATAGTAAAATGTTCGATCGTCAGCCCAAGAACGAAGGAATGCTCGCTTAGCAGTGTTATTCACTAAGGATACCGCCTTGCTAACAGCGCTGTGTCAGCGCTGCGGCAGCGTCGAGGCTAAAAATGATATTCACTAATGCACTTTAAACGACACTAGCGCTCGGCGACGAATGCGGCGTGAGCTGGAACTACACTGCGTCGAGAGTTACCGCCTACAGTTCGACGACGAGCTGTTCTACGTTAGTGAATACCGTTTTTCGCAGCGCTGCGCTCTACGTCGAAGTGAAGGCTGTCTCGTCGTCGAGCTCGTTGACGAACGCAGCGTCGAATGTGTGAATAAGAGAATAGCATAGCAGAACACTAAGTGATAAAACTTAAGCGGTTGGCATCTTATCACTCCGATAATGACGCGATATGGTGTTTTAATGCCCGTGGATACAGGAAGATCCTTGGTGCATAAGGAAGCGGACGGGCGTTCAGCCTGCCGTATCCAACGGTGTAAACGTCTTAAGTGTATTAACGTGTTCGCATTTAAAACACGCCATGGACAATGTGGTTGATTTTATTGCAAGGAAAAATGTGTTTAAAGGATTAGGGAGTAAAGGTAATATGATCGTCGAACAATTTTTAGATTGACGCGTGACAAAGAATAGTTTCAATTAAACACTATTATAAAAAAATAGAATATAAATAGTAAACGAATTGGATCCTTACAGGTGCTAGTTTTTGTAAGTTAGATGAAGCATCATAGCTTCCCAAGTCTGATACTAAAAGGCACGTTTAGCAAAAAAAAAAGCTAGCGGACTAAGAAGTCAGTGGATGCGATAATCGTTTTATCTGGCTAAATTAAAAGCGAAAAATATATAAGGCTGCCATGGAAAAAGAGATTGAAAAAAGATTAATTGAAGAGAAGTTTAAATTAATTAAAGGACGGAGATAAAAAAGGAAAACAAGCTAGCTTACCTATCTTTTTCTAAGTGATCCTATTACTTAACCCCTTTATTCATAATCGTCTAATAATAATTCTAATCATAATTCACAAAGTATTGTTTGTCCTTTTCGCTCTTTTAGACATGTTGATAAGACTGAACGGGACAAACAACATTTAGCGGCTTGTTAAGTTAGAAGACGTTTATGAATATAGTAACTGTAAATTTTGGACACTGCGATCGCCAATCCGCTTGCCCAGCGTGGCGATTATGGGCATTTACCTCTTAATTACCACGCAGCAGTGGACTGAGATAGGCTGATGATTGTAGTTATTTTTGGCAGTATTTACAGTTTATCCCTCATTGGACAAAATCATATCGTCCTATTACTGCAAATACTCCGTCAAGTATTGCAGATACGACGTTGAGTAAGTATAACGGCGATATGAAAACATTTGTATACCATTTAATGGTATATAAGCCTGTTTGGAGATAACAGCGAGGCAATGCACCTACGCGTAGTAATGTATGGTAATGCAAGGTTAAGAATTGTCGATATGGCGGTCGCGTTTCTCGTTTTCTGTCGATGCGGAAAATTGGTTTGTAGCTTCCGTGATATCGTAAATTAGTGTATTTATCGACGTGTTGTGGGATAAAATTGTAAATTTAGAGTAAGTACTTCATCAGTGTCGCTTTATGGTTATAAAAGTTAGTTTAATAACTTACTCTGTTTAATACTAGTCGACTTAATATGAGGAATGACTTTTCAAAAGGGCTTATTTTCACTTTATCAATGGAAACTATTTTTATAAAAACAGAAAAAATAACCCTTGTTGACAGAGTGGAAATAAGCCCTTTTCAAAAGACTCTTCTCATTTCTCAGAGAATTCATAAGTTAGATTCCTGGTCGTTAGGCCAGAGCTACCTATATCAAGGAATTAGATAATGATATTCAATTCACCTCCCATTTCTTAATATAACTGGGCATTTTCGCGAGAAGAGATACAAAAACTTATTTTTCTGAAACAGGTAAATTTTATGTTTTTCCTGC